>NW_019091381.1:665031-712810 GCF_001949145.1 Acanthaster planci | reverse complement strand
GATTAACACATATTCGCTCTTGCCCTCCACTTCTTAATGTCAGCACCATTTTGAATTTTATTTCCAATTTGTAAATTAAAAAGGTAAGCGAATGAATACGTTGAACAAAATCTGACTAAAACAGTGCGAGCAGTGTAATTCAAATGTCAGATTCAGCAATTATTCAATACTTAAACATTAGCCTAATTACATAATATATCTCGCTTTCATTTACTGCGTGAACTTGTTGTGTACTGTCCTGGAACATTGCCTATGGAGGCTGAAGTAACCCCTCCCCGAGTGGAAGACTGACTATATATGATTCGTAGTTACATGGTCTCGATATGAATGAAAGCTATGTAGTGTCTAGTCTTCTTGTTCGTACAAATAAACAAAATGTCATTACCAATTCCTTGCAACACTGAGATCGACCCACAGGAATTTCGTTATCTCCTCACATCTGCTGCCAATGAAGAACAAACATTGCGTGCCTTTCTAAGATGCATCGCCTAAGGTATCAATGCCCGAAATAAAAACAAGAGCGTCGAACTTCTGCATACTCGCCCTTTGTCCCCATTCTACATTCAGAATACTGGTACGCCATGGCTTGTATCGGCGGGGATATAATTTTTGCACTGCCTTGGGTTAAATGGAGCTGAGTAGTCCTGTGTAGCTAAACATCCTCTGGATGTGATAATTTTATAGGGAACGAAATCATACAAAGATAATACCTTAATGTCAACATGTGTGGCACGGGTTAACTCGACGCCATATTGTTTTAAATCCAAACACATACAGAGAGTATAATACACAGCTAAACACTATAGGTGACATGACTCAGATTCGACTATATGCAAAGATGGACAATATTGGTCCATTTGTTTTCAGGTATATCTCTACTTATTCACAGTGAACACTGCTTAGAAACCTGCTTGGCGCCCAAAACTTCATTGTTTATCACGTGATTCTAATTAGCTCTGATACTGAAACATGGGATTTTTAAGGTTCGTGTGATAGGATCTTGGACTCTGAACTCTATTTTTTTCAGAAATTAAAGCTTCAGCTTTTTTAATGATTGATCTGTTCGATCAAATGTGAAACATAATGCATAATGCGGCTGAACTGAAGACGAGAAACTCCCAAACTGGTATAGAGACCTTAATTAGAGACTAACAGTGAGCCAGAAGTTCATTAGTAAGTACAATATGGAATCGCATGCACACGAGCGCCATTCCAGGCTAAGATCGATTGGAAAGCGTTCTAAGCCAGGAATCTCGTCGATCTCCGTGGCATGTTGTTTTGACATTACGTACCATCGTTTAGTTAGCTTGGGTTCAATCAGTCATTCTCCAAATGTACCTAAACTGTGGTCATTAACGTTATGCGTGTGACAGTGAATCAACATTGAAACTTCACACGTTAGTTCTCAGTCAGCAAGTAAACCAAAGGACAATGGTGAAAGCGGTCGTGGCAGAGAGTATCATATTACTTATAACTTGTTAGGAAAAGAACCTTAGGCCTGTAGAAACCAAGTAGGCCTACATGTATAGAGTTGAATTGAAAATCTGTGGTCACAAAACCGGTAAAATTAAATGAAATTTACTGAGAATAAAAACTACTCAATGAAAATCATAATTTAAAAGCATTTCTTTTCATCCATGTCATATCATGGAGACAGACAAATGCAATTTTCATTTCAAGTCTGCATCATGCATTGCCTGACTGTAATAGGTACATTATAGCAATATTTTCATTCACGGGATCACATTATTATGCCAGAATACTGCCCGAGGTATAGATTAAACCTCCTGAGCCAAACCGTGCGGAAAACGTGTGGGGAAACGTGAAAACTGACGCACGTAGATGCTGCACCATAGACATATGATTTTAATATTGTTAAAATGAAGCAGGTGTATGCCCAAGGCAAGAAAGTACAAAGGGTATTGAAAACCATAATGAACATCACCTGGAGGTATGGATGTTAAACATTCGACAACAGTAAATATAAAACAATTTACATAGGCCTATTTGTAATACAGTACCCATCGCCAACAAAGATCTTAACGAAAACTGGTAGCTTGATTCAAGTAGAAACCGTCGCGTGATCAATGTTGGTGTTAAGTTACTTGCTGTTTGCCATGCAAATCAGATTCGTTCAAGCTTGTAGTTACCATTGCCAAACTTATCAGATTGCTAAAATTACAATTTTAAAAGCCACAAATTCAGTTCTCAGAACTGAGTTGATCTAAACAATCTTTCTCATTGTTAAATGTGATTTCTCTTATTGCCAACGAAAGAAATAAATTATCCAAACTTCAATGAAAAGGAACAAAATGGAAGAAAATCACAATCATAATCTAATGAAAAGCGTATAGTTGCAGATGTCAGCATACGAAACCGGATAGATTTCACATCCAACGAATCTTTCATTTTTGTCAAAATCTTATCCCTTTTTCTTATTAATGCTAAACTATTCAGGTTAGCTTTTATCCAGTGACTTTGAACAGAATGAATATTTCACAGAATTTATAGACTTGTTAGTAACTCATTTAGTTGTTAATCGGTGGAAAGATTTCTCGCTCGGTTGGCAGTATATGACTAGAATGACATTAAACTATCAAAGAACCGAACCACACGAGGTGAATAAACTTGAGAACGGTCACTAACCTAGAGATGTGCATAGCCTACATGCTATACCCTTTTCCCTCCTGCAAATCGTGTCTTTGATCAATAATTCCTTTATCTGAGTATGCGCATTTTCATTTGGCGAGCGAAACACGTAGCCGCCTACACTGACGACTCACTAAAGGCAACTTCTACCAATTTATGAAATTAACTGCGCACTAAGAGATATATTTGGGGGTGGATCTGATGAAAGCATGTTGACAATTACACAGGTACAATCTTTGAGGAGTTCCATGGGTGGAAGATGGCAGATTGTTGTCTGGAAAAGGCCAATATTTGAAATGATATTGAATCAAATTATCCCTATCATTATCAAAACATCTTTTGTGCAGACCGCATACGAATAATTTGTAACCATTAACAACACTCGCAATTTCTTCCCATGAACAGGACGACCTTTGAAACCAATAGAACCTCCAAGTCCACCTGTAGTTACTTATATAAAAAGATATTTTCCATAAAAATAGTAATGAATATCGAACATTTAATGGGCATCCTGAATTCCATGGGAGTCGACAAGGCTAAGAGAGGGCATAACTACGAGCGTCAACATCCCCATACAAATCAAAATTTCTAATGATGATAAAAGCAATGTCAGAGTAAAATCCCAGATGCATGCATTATTTGCACAATATTCAATAAAAGATGGGGGAACCTTCTTTCAGTTTCATTACGACTCGAAAAGGAAATCATTGAAACTCCTTCGACTATTTAATTAGCATTGATCAGATAGCGTGTATTGAAGACAGAATTGACGGAGGCTTCTGCATGTTTGCCAGAAGAAAGATCGATTATCATCGTTCACGTTTATTTCGTTAGTTTCCCCATGTACACTTTTACATTTACTTTTCTTTTCTACTCATGGAAATTATTTGCTTTGAATGTAACATTAGGAGCTATGTGTCTCAGGAGAATGAAACGATCTTATTCTGAGTTTATCGGAGCAAGCAAGGAAGACATCAGAAAACAAAGTATATATTCATCTTTTTCCTTTGAGAAATTGTCTGGAATATTTTGAATTAAAACGCACGCCACACTCTTAATTACGATCGCTAGCTTTTGCTGAAAGTGTACAAAGTTTAATTTAGATCTTGGTTAAACAAGAAAAATATTAGGTGCTTAACAATAAAGCCTTTGCTATCAACCACGAGAATGAGAAACGAAGCATTTTTCAATATAAATTGCCACCCAATGTAAAACGCAGTACATTTCATTTCTCATACGATATTTAACAAACTGATACAAGAAGTGCGTAAACCGCGTTTAATACAGAAATGGAAAAACTGAGTCCCCGAGTATTTCAGTTTGCAAACCATCGTAGTGAATATTATAAATCCGTGATTGTTTGAATAAAATGAATGTTTTCAAATTATTCAAAACATTTTCAAACCAATTTTTTTTCTAATTCTACCAGTCACATTTTTGTTAGGTAATTCCAGCGTTATGTTGATTTTTTTTTCACATGTGTACTAGATGGTATTCTCCCCAGGTTGTTAATTAAACGATGATGTTCATGTCTTCTCTCAGTTCATCCGAAACTTTTTATGACCAGTTTGTCTTTTTTTTTCAACAGGAGACAGTCGTGATGCATGGGACGCTTCCTAACACCCGCTTGGAATGCGTGGCGAGCGACCCCTGTCAAGATAGCCGTGAGGCATCCTGACATTACCGCCCCATCAGGTGAATTCCTGTGTTCATTTGAATCGGTGAAGTGATGAAAATGTCGGGAAGACGTTGCAGAGAAAGAAAGGGGACACACGGTGAAACTACCTTGGGTAAGCTCCGCCATCCACAGGTGTAAAATCATCGTGAGTTGTAATCAAGGAGAAAATACTATACTTTATGTAGTGAAATAATTACAAATAAAGATCTTTAAAATGATCTCTGCTGCCATGGAAATAAATGCTGTGAAATAATGTGTATTTCCTCATAATTTTAGGGGAAGAAGGTAAAAGGGTACTTGTGTAAATTGGCGATATTTGATCAATTGTAGCGTAGGCTGTTGAGATCTGCCGCTACACATTGGGTTGTGTACACATCTTTGGATGGTCGTTGACAATGGAGCGGATTTGACCTTACGCTTTGATTTGGGATAAGTGCAAGATTTATCAAAATACTAAAAGCCATAATGACGAGTCCCAAGCGTGTGTTGAAATTCATAGCAGTTGGGAATGAACATGACAAACGCTCACATTGTCTTTGACTAAATGTCGCGCATTACAGTTTGTGTTTATCTGAGCGGCTATGAAGGTATTTCGTGTATTACTGTTGCTTGGTTGTTTGTGCAGAGAGAACAAATTTCGGTTAAGACCGGAATCTTAAGGCAATGGAATGAAAGAAATTATGGAAAGAAGCCATGCCCAGGCTTGTATCAATTCAGGTTATAAGGAAAAGGGAAGAAATCAGGTAAATAAAAAGAGAGCAAGGTAGATTAAGGTGTGGAAGTCAGTAAATAAAAACAAAAATTTCAAGCACAGCAAAAGAAATAAAAGATTGTATGGCACTGAAGGGAATTGACGTCCTAAGATGGCATTTGATGCTGCCTGTTGTTTGAGTTTAGGGGAACACATTTGACGACAAGTGTCGTCTCTCTTAGGGAGATTGGATGTTAAGTACAGGGTTTTCGGAGGGAGGTTTGGTGGAGGAAGACGGAGGATCCACGAATAGTTACTCACTGAGGTCGCCGGTCACGGATGTGACCCGTGATTCTTACAGCTTTCATCTTGGAGACGATTTAAAATCACTGAGAAACGAAGACAAGGTGGAAGAAGGGGAGAAGGTGCTCACAATGATTTATCTCAAAGAAGCAGGCACTCAAGCGCCATCTAAGCGCATCTAGGAGATGAAATGTGTATAATCCGAGCTCCAGCCAAGTTGAAAAGTTGAGTAGTTTGTTCTTTTCTCCGTTTTAATTCCAGCAGGGTAAGTTCAGCACAACACCGATGTGTGCTTGGCTCCATTAAAGACCGTAAGACCGCACTGTTTAATCCCGTGTCGAGTTCATGCGTATAAGGTAAGTCGTGGTTTATCTTGCCTGATTTTCTCACTTTGGGATAGTGAACGAGGCCCGCTCGTCAAGACGAAATGACAACTGTGCGAGTGAGAGACAAGCAGCCCGTCTCAATCTCCTGCAGTTAGTACTGGGGAGCGCATCTCTTCTACATACGCCCTCCTTAATGCAATGCGAATGAGAGATGATGCCGGCTAGCGAATCCACGCAGGCTGCTGATTGGGGAAGCACTGTCGATATGCACGCGGACAGCCGACGAATAAGGAAAGCCTTACCTCTCCATCGATGCATTTTATTAACTGCAGGTTTTTGACGGGTTGAGGAAACCTAGCGGGGAGGAAGGGGGGGCTAAAGACGAAAAGCAAGAGGTTGAGGAGGTAGAGTTGTTGGGCGAAGATGCCAAGACATTAGTATTCACGTCAGTAATGGGGGACTTGTAGAAGCTAAGGGCTGGGTGACTCACTCAGAGGGGACTGACAAATTTGCGAAGAGGGGCCGGCAGTTGAGGGTTAAATTGCACCACGCGACACCGTCGAGAATCAATGATGGACGGGTCTGGCATGACCGAATCCCCTGTGAAATGTTGGACATCATTTGGACGGACTATCAGACTCAAACAGAAGCAGGATTAGCTGGGGCTACGGTGCGCCACAATCACATCAATTACTCCGCCAGATTTAATTATCTGTCCCATGAATAGTGCGTACAGGTTTGCCAATTATCTCGGGGATGGTTAGAGCGATTACACTGATTACGAAGTGGTGCTTAAAGGAAGGTTAATAAGGCAATTCTCATCAGCAAGGAAATCAAGATGAATAATGAAAGGCGCTTGACAATACCAAACAAGGTCTTCATAAAATATTACAATGATCGCGGAACAGCACCAAGTCTGTCTTTCTCGACAGACTATGAGCCCTCCTAATCAAACTTTACCGATGGATCCATTAATAGGATTCAGGAGTCAATTCAGTGGGAAATGTCAATGTATTCAACAACGGTTAGGCATTAAAATTCAACAGATTTGTGTGTACTTTCAGCTGATCCCTTAGATCTGTGACAGGAAATCAGAAATGCCGAATGGAGTGCAACTGGCATTTCATACGACCTTTTCGATGTGTTCACAATTGCATGATCCATACTTTTGAACATCAAATGGTCAATCTTTCCAGACATCTTAAAAACGTTTTGCACAGGGTGAGGGCTTGCCACGCTAGCTTTCTTTTTTCTGAATCGAGTCTCAAAATGTCATGCATCAGCCACTGAGGTAATCAAGACTATTTGTCTGAATTTACTTCATATTGCATTCCTGTCCAAGCCTACACGATTTAGTGAACACTAAATCTTTCATCAGTCCACTGCAGGAGCAACCTCGTTCCCATGGGTACGATCTTGCCGCACCGTGTTGGTTCCCGCTATGCCTTGCGCGATCTAATACAAATGACCATCGTTCAATCAGCACTATCATTTTGAGGTTTGTAGGAAAACCCTTTCAACTTTCACTCCGATCTGTTGCCAAGCATCAGAAATCAAACAACAGCACAGAGTTAAAGTTTAACATATAGCATAAAGTCAAACAGAGTTAAAGTAGTTCGGCGCGATCGGCTGATTATTCTGCGCGACTGGTCGATCCTGCATGAAATCTCCGACTTTTTGAAACAATCTTTCACAATCGCGAATTAGAAAGAAAAGGCGATTGGCTGAGGCAAAATTATCGACAAATTGTGCAATGAGTTCGACTTATCGCGCAAAGATCGGAAGACCCCGTCACATATGTATCGACCTATATCTCGCCCAACATAATGGTATACTTTGTATGACTTCTGTAACCTCTAAACTCTGGACCAGTGACTGGCGTTATGATTCACTTTTTGCCATATCTGCTTGTATCTCTCTCCATGGGTGATTTTTGCCATCACGTGAGAGTAAAGATGTTTCAAATGTATGCAAAGAGTGTTTGTATGGTAGGAATGTGGTAGCACTGTAATGAATGAAAAAAGAAACACATCAGTTACTAAGTGGAACCCGAAATCTTGTCAACGATTTGACCCCACTGCTCAAGTCATCCTCAGGGAAGCTATGTGAATGTTTCTTAAAATGTTTGAGATTTTGTTGGTACTTACTCATACTCCCTTCGTCTTTTTTGTGCTTTGGTCAACTTTTCTCCTTCCGTTTGGTTTCTTTTCCACTGTTCCACAGCAATCAATGTGTCCTTGGCGTTGACCTCTGCCCCATATCTCCTATCCATATAGATATCAGATATCCTCTCGCTGTCATCTCCTTCCAGGTCTGGCGGCCGACCATTTCGATTATTGTACTCCAGACTCTCGGACAGAGCGATAGAGGGCGTGCGTGAGCTGCCATGGCCAGAGGAGTCGACGTAACTGGCGGTGCTGCTGCGTCGTCGACTGCGGGGCACGTGTAACATGGCTGCCCTTGCACCCGCGGCTCCTGACACCGCTGAAAACGGCGAGAAAAAAGCGGGAAAATTTGGGTTAAATTCTCCAACTGGTTATTCTAGTCCCACTTTTGGTTATATGGCTGTCATGAGTGATGAAGTCACTGATTTGTGTGACCAGAATGTCAAAAAGAATCACAATTTAATGAATGAATCGACCCCCCCAGCCCGATTCAATACCAACAGCCCTCTCAACAAGCTTCTTGCTTGCTAAAATGGTTGCTATAGAATGTCGAGTTGGCATTCAGTGAGAATGGCGGCGACGATTTCAATTAAGGTGGTTACAAGACGCAATAACTTGATATCCAAAGCAGAATATTAAAAAAAAGTTTAAAAAAGCTTACCACTCACACGATTTGCTAGGGATATCATGGCCATTCATTTACAGTCACTAGGCTAGAAGTTCTCATAACGAGAATCGGATGTATATCTTTAACATTCAATGAGCATTATAGAATGAGGTACCAGAATTAAATTAATTAACTGTGAATTGTTTTCACATTAAATCTTTTTTATTATATTTAAATATTTAAACAGAAGACTTGATTCTATACATGGGAAACTCTGATCCACTAGTGCAATACACTATAAAGCGCGAATGTTTTCCCATGCAGTAAAAACGTAGACATACTGCAAAATGCTAATTTCCCACAGTACAACTTTGAGCACGTGCATTTTTGACGTCTTTCTTACTCGTTCACTTTCCCGCCTCAAATGACATTATTTTAAGACATCTTAACCCGGCATATATTACTATGCATCTTGGCCTTAAACTACACAGCGTGCATACAGCTCTGTCAACACCATTTTCTGCGTATTACCCCGGGCTACCGTGTCTGTCTACAACCATCGACGCCGTGGATTGTGGCATTGAGGCCCACGGAAGGCAACGACTCTACCCGGTCGAACGACTACACGGTACAATTTCGTGGCACAATATTTGTTATCTTTATATCAATTATGTCAGTTTATGGCGTAGGTACCCAAATAGCCTGTACCAAATCTGTATCGAACGATTTCGCCCACAGAAAATTAAATGCAAGTTGTGAAAATGAAACCCCGTGTGTGTCTTACCTCTTCGGTTTTGTTTGTTTTCATCGACAAATCGCGGATCATTCTATAAAGAAAAGCAAGTTGTGGGGTGCAGGAAGGGTTTTTGTGTGTATAAAGACGGGAGTATGATGCAATTATCCTGCAGGCCCTATCCCTCATTCTTAACCCTAACCCCCGAGGGGGTATGTAAAATGATATTGAAACTGGAGGATTTGGGACTGTTGGGGTTAATGGATACACTCAATTTGAGTTTTATGGTGCTTTGATTTTTAGTAACATTCAATGCTGTATCAAATGTTGATGAAAAGCTCTTGTTTGTGGGCGTGTCATCCTCACCAAAAACACTTCACAAAAGAAGATATTTACTGCTAAGCATCGAGGGCAAGACTGAAATGATTCAGCGAGGGGCTGTGTGATGGGAGAAGATTGCTGTCTCGCCTGCTGTATTTTAGAATCAAAGCAAAATTTCGAAAGATAATTATCTGAGCTGATACACACGACTTTTTGTAGTTATGATTTGGATTGATTTAAAGTGTACACCTGTGAAAATAAGCTCAAACTTCATTCATATTTGTCTTGCTATTTTAAAAGGTATTTGGGCACTTTTCAAATGTAACTGCAAATTGATATTCGTAAGCAAAACTGCTGTTGGCTCCCGCCAACACATTTGGAAATCAGACGATCAAAATATTCCTGGAAATTGTTCAATGTATGATTCCGACACATTACAAAACGACATCAAACTATTCACGTTTCCTGCAAAATCATAGAATGCATTTCGAAGCACGAAAATGATGTAATTTATGGGTGTTCACAAACATCAGTAGGCCTTTATAAAAATACACTGCTGTACACTATCTCTATAACGGGAGTCATAGGCCTAATTATAATTTTAAAATCGTGTCCCTTTTTAGGCTTTTACTTCATAATTACGGACTCTGTCCCTCAGATGTCACCGTCCTTTGTGCTAATTTTGTCCATTAAGGCATGCGCAATACAATTAATGAATCTATATTCCATACATCGGACACGTTCAGTGACCCAACACTGGCACAAATCATGATGTTCAAATAACAAAGTGTGCATCACTCTCAGACCACTTTTAGATGGCAATCTATACCTTTAACACTGAGTGCTGATCTCAGCACTCCGACTGGAGAAAATAACACGGATCTACGCAACCGTGCCTAACATGGCACGAGGCTCGAAGAGATTGCCTTGTTTGTGTTGTCAGAGAGGTAAAAACCGATGCAGGGAGGTATGACCGAGTATTCGAACTTTATTCATATCAAATTGAGCACACGCCCGCATGCCCAGCCTGCAGAAGGGAAGTATATGAGGTCACGAGTGATAAACTGGTACACGTCATTGGTGCGTTTGTAATCGTCATGACCGTAGGAGTAACCGGTTCTTTTCAGCACCAAACACACTCAGAAGAGATATTTTCCACATGGTGTATCCGTAAACCCTCCACCTTATCGTATTTTTATAGCAGTGCAGTCTGAATGCCACTGTCGTGTTTCAACGCCACAGCAACACAGTACTTAACTGCCTTAATTACAGTTTCGTGACGGTCTTATTTTTAAAGTCAACATCGTGAAGGAGCGCGGGGTGAAATTTGTCACATTATTCATCATCTTCGACAGAAGGTAATAAAGCATAGCCTATGTGCAGGGAAGGAGTAAAGATAGAATCAATATGAGCTTGGGAAGATTCAATTACAAGTGGATTTTACATGCACCTGTTGTGAAAGAAAACATACCTTCAAATGAACAAATCTCATGAAAGTGTCAGCAATGTGAAGTTTTCAGGTGTAGCCTTTCTTTTTGTATCCTGGAAGGATTGGGATGTATCCCCATGGCTGCACCTCATATCCATGTCTTTTGAGGGTACAAATAGAATTTGTAGATTTTGACGTTTGAAAATTACAGGTTTTTTTTTTCTGTTTCTACTCTGTGAATATTTACGGTGCTTAACGGATGTTTCAGCTTAAAAGCCTTATGGAATCGGTCCCAAGTCTTAAGATGTGACTTTTTGTCATTGCAAATCGTGCAAAGCAGGCGGGAGTTTGAATCATT
Source organism: Acanthaster planci (assembly GCF_001949145.1). The sequence goes on along the minus strand of NW_019091381.1, from coordinate 701,550 downwards.
TTGAAATTCCATTCTGCCCTAGGTATATGGATAATCGTGTGTTTAATTTATGGTTGACACATTAGATTCATGTAACCTGATTTGTCTGGCCATAACTAGCCCATGTCTCGCCTGCGTGCCAAACCTGTGTGAAGGATTGAACTAAGTTGTGCATTAATTCATGCGGCGGATAGGTTGATCTAAGATAAGAATTAGGTTGGAGCAAGTCCCAAGGGACGAAGGGGCCCTATCCAGGTGGAAGGGTTTCAAGATTGCGCAGTCATTGCTTGAAAAATGGCAGGAAACTTTAAATGATGACGTCTGGATTTGCATTCGGAGACTAGTTTAGATATTTAGATTAAAGAAATTAGGAAGCAGTACTGACAATTCTTTAAAGACGTAATAATTACCTAATTTCAAACGTTATTGAGTTTGATTTGCCAATTTGTTTCAATGTTCACAATCCGTTTGTCTGTTAAAATGCATCAGAAAAATTACGAACAGATAAAAGACGATCGTGACCAGTAAACACGACATCGATTTTCACATTTATTATCCTGTGATGGAAACTTTTTTATCAAGCAATTACTCACTGTCATTTCTGACTGCCTGGAATAACGCGATACACACGGAGTTTTATTCATTTCGAATATAACAAGCAAAGTAATTAGGACAAAGCAGAGTTTAAAGCTATTGGTCAGGGTTAATGGAACTTTGATTTGTGACAACTGTTAACCTCATGCCATAAACGAGTTTGAATTTATTCAAAGCCCGAGTACTGTAAACACTAGCCTACACTAAGACTGCATTTAGTGCACCGTGATACTAGCAAGGGCCCAGGATTTCATTACCTCCAACACCTAACTTAGCTTCTTGCGTCCGTCTTTCTCCAAGAGGATAATTACATTGGGGATGATAAATCTTGAAGCAATATATTATGCTGTATTGAAACGATCATTCGCCTTGCCTTGGACGGCGGAGAGGACACCTTATAGTAACTCAAGGAAAACTTGATAGGAAAGTGAGGAACGCGTTAGCAGTATTTGATGGTGCTGTTTATATTCTAGTAGTCGTGGGCTTGCTGAATGATAAATAAAGCGAGATTTACTGCCAGGTATCCAGGGCAAGACTGAAATGATTCAGCGAGGGGCTGTGTGATGGGAGAAGATTGCTGTCTCGCCTGCTGTATTTTAGAATCAAAGCAAAATTTCGAAAGATAATTATCTGAGCTGATACATATGACTTTTTGTAGTTATGATTTGGATTGATTTAAAGTGTTCACCTGTGAAAATAAACTCAAACTTTATTCATATTTTTCTTGCTGTTTCAGAAGGTATTTGGGCACTTTTCAAATGTAAATGCAAATTGATGTTCGTAAGCAACACTGCTGTTGGCTCCCGCCAACACATTTGGAAATCAGACAATCAAAAGATTCCTGGAAATTGTTCAATATCTGATTCTGACACATTACGAAACGACACATCAAACTATTCACGTTTCCTGCAAAATCATTGAAAGCATTTCGAAGCACGAAAATGATGTATTTGTCTTTGAAATCGCCTTAGACACCATCCCCAACACCCGTTTACACCTCTGCGTCTGTAACCAGACCTCATTTACCTGACCTTTCTCAACATTCTACTCAAATCCTTCCACAGAAACCAGGACCGTATACGCCCGTTTTTCACAGGATATGAATATCGATTGTGGCCGGCCGGGCAAAGGTGTCCGCAGAGCATGAATAAGTAGACGGGGTTTTTGGAATAATTAACCCATGTCCGGATATGCCAGTTGCGCTTAAGAGTCCCTGACGGTGCTGAGTAACATCTTCAAGATCTAGGAAGAGGACACGCGGCGTCAGTCCTGGCCATAATTCGACATTTCTTTTTTATTCTTTCGTTATTTTAGGGACTGACTGTGTGATGTTGAAAAAAATTATCAGGCTCCATGCGGCAACGGGTCGTGATTTATCTATGATAATCCTGGCTCTTGGTATTTAGAATTCGGCAACGATGGAAAAAATACGAATGGAAAATACATGATGTATTCGCCAAGAGAAGAACGGAATGTGACCGGTCAATATTCAGCTGTGGCGTGGTTTCCAAAAAATAAAATCTGGCTGAGTTACATGAACTATCAACTCTGCCATTTGACCCTTTCTTTGGATTTGAAGCTCAGCAGACAATTAATTTGGCGTAAATACAACAAACATTAAAATTATGGTTCGGACTCAAAGTGGGTGGAAAAATATATAGAGAAGGATGATGAAAAGGGGGTAACTGGAGTTGGCAAATTGAGAAAAACGTCGAGACGGATTTCCTTTTAAAGTGTAACTGCAATCAATTTTGTTTTAATACAAACCTTCAAAAGGCACCTTTGTGTCTCAATTAACCTTAGTTTCAACTTTTGTTTCACTGGGTCGTATAAATAAAAACTAGCAAATGCTATGAAGTTCAGCAAACAGCAGAAGCATTTACTGAGAAGTAAAACCATTAAGAATAATCAAATGCTTGAATTTGTAGGAATAAAATGTTTCTTTTACAATTCAGAATCTACTAGTATAACTATTCGCAAATGCTTTATCCTTGTGGCTGACTGCATAGCCGAATGGTTTTGCACAACAGGGCTTCCATCGTCTGCATGTACAGATGTATACAGTGCAGCACAGTGCTGTATCTTGAAACCTCAGCATGGCAGATAAGCACGGTGACAGTAATTTTGATTGCAGAAACCTTGATGAAAATTGCTCTGCCACTCTCAGATCGGTACAACTGCCTGCATCTGGTTTCTTGAGATTCCCTCCTTAAGGCATACAGCTTTTCCTTTCGAATGACATTCATGAACGCTGCCATTTTGAACATTAGTAAATGCTCTTCGTTTCCAAACTTGTTCTGACCCAGTCTTGAAAAGGTCAAGTAAATTCTCCAATTTTGTGGAACGTACAACATTTGCTACTATTTGTACAAGCAGATGCTGAACAGTAAAAGAAACATTTTCTTCATACAAATTCAAGCAATTGCTTATTCTTAATGCTGTAACTTCTCAGTAAATGCTTTTGCTGTTTGCTTGAACTTCATAGCATTTGATAGTTTTTATTCATACGACCCATTGTTGGTTATGTGCGTGCACAGCAATAAGTGAGTAGTAATTGTTTTCTGAGAAATGTTTTCAGTAAGTACGTTCTGGGTTCACAACTTAATAGAAAAACCTATGAAATGGACTATGTCTTCCGTGGATGACATCATAGCAACGGCACCCTCAGTTGTCCAGGAAAGTATGGGAATGTAAAAGAGTATTCATTACACCGAAGAAGGGTACAAAGATGCAGAAAAATCCACCCAGCTACCCTTTAACAACTACGGTCACGATCTTGATCGTTTAGTAGCAGCGATAAACGTCGTATTGAAAGTGACGAGAAAGGGTTGGAGTATGGGAAAATGTAGAAAAACGTGTAGACGCTGTGTCAATAAGGCAATGAGCCACCGATGAGGATGACGCATCGACCATGCCAATATGTCTACCTGTCTGCTTTAATTGTACAAGCTGGATTGTCTGCATTCAGCCGTGTTCTGTATGCATAAACGAGGAAAATCAATCGATCATTGAGACCCAGGGAGCTTGGTACAGAGCACTCGCTGCTTTAATCAAGGCCAAACTGATCAAAATTAGACGCGGGAATTGTTTTCTTTATTATGTATTTGGAAGAACCATTAACGACAAAAAGCATGCGCAAGAACGATGATACAAAGTACAAGTGCAAGCTAATTTATGCAAGAATCAAAACACTGAGGATGAAGCCAGTTAACAGACCAGCTGCTGACTTAAGTGAACACCCAGCGTAAGGAGAGGTTATGGAAGCACTACATGCCGCACTCAATATTATCTTGCACACCACTCTGACTTCTTGCCAATTTGTTTGAAAGAGACCTAAAAGTAACGGGTCCCTCCTTTGACAATATTGTTAAAGGGTTTTTATAACCACAAATAAGTAGTAAAATCAGAAATTAAAACAAACATCTTCACACTTTGAATTTGAAGCTTTTAAATTCGATTTTTTATTAATTAATGGAATGAAATCAAGACGTTGTTTCGCAGATTATCAGTAAAGATCAATCGTCTTACTTTTGACACATGGGTCCAATCACGTAAAACACATGCTAACAACAGTGAGAGATAATGTACAGACATCAAGCATTACACGCAGGATGCAAATACACCATTCCTTCATGAATAAATCATCGCGGACTGGATGTGGCGTTTTATGAATAAATCATGAGTGAATTTGTGTCAATTGTGAGGAGGGAACCAAAATCTCAAACACACTGCAGGAATTAACCGACACATGCTGGTCAACTGCATCCAGATCTTTTTCAACCTTTGCAAACACCGTGTTCAAATGACACAAGAGCTGGGGGCGATTCCTGGGAGACTGCTCACGAGATTTTGACTGCGAATGAAATGGGTGCTCTTGGTGACGTCATACCTGATCATGACCTATTACCGAGTCGAGACAACTTTAAAGGCGACATTCCTCCTCAAATCCCTCTGTATGTCATTTCTTTACTTCACTGTGTGCACAGAAATTGTTGAAATGAAACAGACTTTGATCAAGTATCCAAATTTGCATTGAGACTGGATTCGTGGACAAGTGTGGTCGAAGGTCAAAACGTCTGCTGCAAATTGAAACATTGTATATCAGCATTTGTTATAGCAATGTAATTAATAGGTGCATACATAAGGACACATCTGTAAAGCAAAGTGAGTATACGATGGTAGCTCACCTACCAAGTTGGCATAGAAAGGGAGATTTGAAATCTGTTATGGGTGGATTTACACTGAGATCAACCAACATGGCTGCATACCAAAATGCTGCAGAATTGAGAATGTAGTGCGCCAATTTTTCTTACATTCCGACATCACTTTTCTAGCCCTAACACTTTCGTTCAGAAATGCTGACAGAGACAGTGTTGTTGTTTTTTTCGATATAACGATCTCAGATCTCTCGCAATCTCGAATTTTGAGACCGGAAATGGAACATTCGGAGAACTGCTTTAGTATTTTGAAGCAGAGGCGACATTGGTGAGGTTGGGAGCTCTCCTTCGCTCAGTATTAAGTGTTCATGCATTATTAATAATTTGGTGGCTAGATGCATGAAAGCTACAGGACCGTGATATACAAGCTTGGATGATTCATCGTATATGCCCGAACCGAAATCCTGGAGCCACTAGAGTATGCGTTACACATCTGAACAGGTTTGGTGACGAGGAAAGGAAAGACAATTAAAGGGTCCGCTTTTGACAGGACAATTGCTACAGGAATATCAAGTTGTAATTACTGTGTGCTCTAAAACAAATTGAAATGACGATTGGTGATGGAAATAATCATTGTTTGAAGACTTTTGAGCCTAGAAAGATTGAATAGAAGAGGAATAAAATCGTAATTAAAACTTGATTTCATGGACTAAAATTTACATGACTGAAACGTTAGAAATACGGTAATCCATAACCCATAGGGTGTCTCGAAAACTGAATAGCTATTGGAGATTCAGACCTTAACCATTGTGAGGTTAAAACTCCTCAACTTCAATATTTTATTACTTAAGGTAATCATTCCAACTTGGATCACAAATTTATTTAATACAGATTTATTTTTGAAGCTAAGTTATATCTGTTTTCAATATCGTCTCGCTCCTTTTCTTCCGTAAAAATGGTTTATGAAACAAAACAGTAAAGCTTGTCGTATATAATGTTGAAATAACTTAATACACTTAGGTCATGCTTGGCAGACACGAATTCCTTTTTGTCCGATATCTGTCCGCTGTACGTATTACTGTCCAGCAATAGTTCCTAATTCATCTCCAGAACGCAAGTATTTTTATGGATAAGAGGGAAAATTGGGGAAGAAAACCTCCTCTGCTTTTTCTTGCGCTTAATTAACTCAGGGTTAGTCAAGCGAAACGGCCCAGTAATTAGAGTAGTCCCATCTCAAGTGACGCGAGAGATCCTCTCGTGTTCTAAGACATCTTTGGTGTCTTGGGGATGTTGGCTTCGTGTCAGAGCGACTGCCTCCTGGGAGACAGAGGTGATATGTTCTGGTGAATTATAGGATTCATGTTAGCTTCAATATTCTGGACCGATGGTTTTATGTAGTAGTAAAACTGCAATAGCAAACAGCAGTTTGTAGAAAATGAAAATAATTTTAGACTAAGGATTCCAGGAGTGAATCTTTCATTTCGTCTGAACAGTAATCTTTTGTATAATAAGCGCCTAAATTTACAAAAGTTCAGAAAATTGTCAAATACATTTATTTAAATTTCAGCCGAGCTTCAATGTTGACCAAATGTACAGTTCAAAGTAACCTTCAGGTTGAATCAGAGGAACAGCACCTTCCAAAATAGATCTTCCATGAGGTAAATTTGAGGACGAAATGACGACACAAATTATTTCTCTTATCAGAAATGTTTGATCCCAATTTTTAAAAAAAGGAGATTCATAATTTACTTTAAGTTGTTGTTGCAAAATCGACTGAAACCGATCACAAAAATGAATTCAAATAACATGAATATTCAAGCAAGAACAACGCCTTTCAACAATGGTAACATACTACCAAACAACTGGTCCTCACAATTTCCAGTTAAAATATAGTCAACTTTCTCAAAGACTTTTTCGTAGAAAAGGACTAAAATGAGTGGTACAATTATGGCCAAGATTCGTGTTGTGCTTGTACATCAACACGGTCAAAGCTGTCGTTAACGAGCGCCCTCTTTTCAACATAATGTCCGTGAAGTTTTCTTATCAACGACTGAGGGCAGCAAATAACTCTTGCGCATGATCCACGGGAAGGGCGGGGCGTTATGCAGCAAATGTTGGCTCATCTCTGTCTCCAGCTTCGTCTAGTTATCACAGTTACCCCTTCCACTTTAGAGTTTTCAACTCGATAACAAACCATCTTTTGATAGAAGACTATAGAAAAATCAAAACAGAGATAAAAGTATATTCATTTAGTTCTAATATTATAGACCCACAAAAGGTTTTGATGTCAGGGGTGAAGCTGGTGACAAGTTTGACACCGAGACTCCGACAGCCGACGTTAAAACGGCAATACAGCCTGTCTCAATACTGCGCCTCCAAGAGTTTGCTAAGCGTTGACCAATCACAGTGCGCGAAACCTGTCTACCTATTGCGCGTTTGGAAAAGAAATCCAACTTGGAAAAAGGGCTTAGGAAAATACTTACTAGTGTATCAATTTATAGAAACTGAAAATTTACCTGACCTAAATGAGAAATATCCTGCCAAAAATTGACCCATCACTTTCGAAAATCTAAAATACACGAGAACAGTCCAATGAAGCGGTCTCGTACGCAGATAAACATCTACGGCTTGAACTTTTATGGTAGTCTGTCGGTAAAAGCCGAAATAAAAACAGATCAAAATATTTGAAAAAATAATAAAAATATTTTAAAGACCGTTTTGATTTATAAGGTAATAAACTTAGAACAAAAGCCTACTTTTACGAAAGATTCTAGTATTTTATCTGACCTTTGCTGTCAAATCAACGGACCATGGAACCCATCGACTACAGGTAGGTAAATCTTTGCCACGTTTTACAATCTCCTTTTTACGTAAGCACGGGAAGTGAAAACAAACGTGCATGAACATGGAGACAGACCTGGGTACGATATCGCCGGACGCGAAAGGTTGTTGATACCATTCGTTTTTTTACCCATCTCCGGGTGACTTTTCCTAAATATTAGTTAAGGAAGACAAAGGAAGGTAAAATTCCAACATGGATGTTTCATGGGGTGGTTTCAGTTAGGAATTATTCTTCCAAAAATCATCGAACGTGGTAGGACGGCCCGATGTAAAATTCCCATAGACGGACCGCGGGAGGGCTCCAAAAGTTCGCTGTGTGAGTTTTTACTTTCAGGCTCTATTGCAACGTTAATCAGGTGCCATAAAAAGTCGCGATGTGTAACAGAGTTAGATTCCTAACTATGGACATGTATAAGGTATTCTGAATGTTATTAAATTGTGCCGACATTTTTGTGGGGATCAAATGGTTCAAGGGCGTTTAATGAAATAGAAACGTGCTCGGGTTATATATCGTCAATAGACTTTGCTTCAGGGTGACAAGTAGATTGATAAAGGAAATATTTCCTGCACTTTTCAAAAAGAGGGCGCCCTTTTACGTGCACTGTGATCCGGTGAACAACTTGCATGTATATTGTTGAATGAATACAAGCAGCGAATTTAAGTATTCTCACAAGGACCTGTGTTTCCACGAATGCTTCAGAATAATGACACAAGGGCAAAACATTCTCATCGACATCGACATTTCCAGAGACTGAAAACAGATCAACAGCAAATTTCGAGAATTTATAATGTAATGGAAAGCTCCATCGATGAGGTCGGAATTTTAAGTGCCGACACGAACCACTAGATGGACAAGAAAAACTACCTCCCTTGATGATATAAATATCTAGAAAACAATAATATGGATGGACAATTATGAACGGCTGTTATGTTTCCTTGAAGCAATACAGCACTAAAGTGTTGGTATACACATCGATACAAGGCTCAATAATGAAAACCAGATTAATTAGCTGGACTGATTACGACCAAGCAGGTCAAGCGTACGAATCGATATATTTTGGCATCACGATGTACACTTTGACAGATAATAACTAAAGTGAGAGGCAACAAAACGACAGACAACAACTGCCAACAACCGACACCTGACAACGACAACAACAAACAAACACGACAATTACAGAGCAACAGAGAAATCTGGAATTCAAATATTACAGGTCACAGTGCTGCCACCGACAGAGGTGGATGGGGGGCAATGGAGTCACTTCCCTAGCAAAACAAAATAGGCTCTGATGAGAGAAAGAAAGCCTGTTTTTTTCTTTCAAATTTCACAAGCGAGTTTAGCCTCATCAACAAAAGGTTATACAAAATATAGTAAAGAAATTCCCCAAAATTTGGAGAAAAATTTGCCCCCTCCCCCCGACAAGTTGCTTCAGTCCCCATGAATTGAAATGAATCAAACAGTCCCTATAATACCACTTCTGCCGGTGGCACAACGCTCGTGGACAGGTGATACGCGCGCGTTTCATGCCTCGTCGACCAATAGGGTGTCGTGATTTGCCAAATGCACGCGCGTGTCAAGCTGAAGAATGTGTGTGAGTGCGGTGCCACCGCAATTATACTATAATTTATAGCATCTTATCGGATTATTCTTTAAGGGCCAAAATGCAGACTGGATAAAGAATTGACCCAGGAGTTACGCAATCACTGGTTCATTACACTATAGAGATGTAGCAATATCATATGATATTTTTGCTACTTGTCAAACTGTGTACTTCCTTACTACTACCAATGACAGATACAATTCGCCGTTGCGTGTCTACTCTAAACAGTTCCCCCCAAGCAAGCCGGTTGTGAAGTGCGGTCTGACATCCATATCTGACAAGCTTTATTACATTTCCAAATGTTGACGAGTTGATAGCTCCGGCTGGCCATATGGCACGGTCACGTGATCACCGCGGGTTCAAGTGCGGGACTTTAGTAACAGCTATAAATGGTGCATGTCACGTTGTTCAAAATGATTAGAAATCTTAAAAACATTTACGATCTATAGCCCCGCTGAATTATTTTTGAGTCCCGGCTTGGCCCAGGCTTTAAGTGCATTTGGTTTCCAGTCCATACTCGCTCTCGCAGGTTTTCTCCAGGTACTCCGGTTTCCTCCTGCCTCTAAAACTGGACCTTCTTCCTGAACTCCGTAATGTGATGCAGATTAATAAAGGTTATGAATAAATGTTAAAGTTATTGGCGCAACTTAGCATGAGTAGCTGAAAGCACCATTAAAACAAAACAACAACAAATATTTTCATTTTGGCGAACAATAAGACACTGCATGATTCCGAAAAACCTCGTCTAACCAATTCTTTTGTCGGGTCTCATACGCAGTAAAAAAAAAAAACTCATGCTGCAGGTGAATGAGATTCTAATCCACGAACACTTTGAAAAGAAATTGTCCATTCCGAATACGAGAGTGTATCAGGTGTTGGGGTCAGTGTATAACGTGATTACGCAGGTTTCCATGAAGTCAGCAATCAGTGCATGCACTGTAGTACTCCTATGTAACAAACAGTTTGGCTAGCAACGGTACGTTAGTGACAAGACAGTAGGCCCAACCGTGGATTCTTTATCAAACGGCATAACGGGTCACCATCTGTGCCGTAAATGGTTGTCGTTATTGCTCCCATCCAACACTGGGTGCTAGCTTCGTATTTTTCATACTTTTATCATTTATCAAAGATAATGAAAGCTTGCCTTCTGCAGCAGCGCCGTGCTCTTTTTGCTACTACCAACAGCGGACGTACGCATCGGACGTACGCATCGGGTGTAACCATCGGGTGAGTGACAGCACCCACTAAAAACCTTGACATTATTACACCATGGGATAGGATGACAAGCATGGACTTCATTCTATGCACAAACCTATGGAGAACTCGGATAAATCAAACACCGATCAGCCACAGTACTAAAATGCTTGAAATCATGTCAGAAATCAAGTCAGAATCATTTCTTAAATGCACAGTGTAGCACGATGAGTTGGAATTAATTTCCAAAACAAACAAAGAAACAAAAAACACAACAACAACAACAAAGCTTACTATAGAAGACTGGTTGGTGAGGTTTCTTCCATGGACAGCAATAAATTATGAGCGTGAATATTAATGAGAAAAACTTGACCAATTACATTCATTTTCTTCTTCAAAGCTGTTCAATTTTTTTTTACAGACTATCACCGTGCAACCGTCTGTGAGATGATGGGCAGACACTTCAGAAAAATTTTGATGAAAAAACAATGTTGACTGTTGACTGTCGACATGGTTTGAGAATGAAACATATGGCTTTTTTTGATATCCAAATCCTCAATACAACGAAATGTCAAAAGGCTTTATTACAAACAGAAAAATGTTAAACATGTCATTTTTAAGAGACGTATTATAATCAAAAACGTGTATCAACTTTCGCCCACGGCTTTTCCGTTCATTTAATGTCCCCGTGTTTCGATTGTACCCTACGGACAACTGGATGGAAAGTTCCTTGTATGGACCTAGTTAGATCGATTCGGTTATCGATTGGTTATTGATTATTTATCGATCAGACGGTGTTTCCATGCATAAAGCCAAGATAACAAATACATGACGTCACTCCTATAGAAAAATGCATTCACAACAAGACACAGAAGCAAACACATTTGCGGTCTTCATTACAGTATGGCAACCAGAAGCCACACAAGATGTGGATGCGTATATCTATTTACAGCTGCTTTTTATTAATGTAAATCCTGCTGAGTTGACAGGAAGACAAATAGAAGAAAAAAGTTGTTCTCTTAATTCTTAATTTTTTTTTACTTTTAAAAGATTTGAAAGTTGTTATTCCAAACGGAGGGCTGTTGCATTATAATTATAGCGCTTTGTGCAAACTTTTATCGTTCATGTACATGCGCATTGTATTCACATGTTATTTACAGCAATACATGCTCATTGTTCAGTTTGTTAGGGAAAGCAATCCACGAAGGTTACAAAAAATTAGAGTTGAAAGTTTGTCTCAAGTAAAGCTTCAACAAGGAGTGCCAAATGACATGGCTAATACTTCAAACTGAGGTCCAATGTTATTATTCCTAAATCGCTAAACATGTAGACTCAAAATTAAAATATACTGTAAAAGAAATCAATAATCTACCGAAACATTCCCTCAATGACGGCAAAACCTTCTGGACAATTCTCTTTCTTTTAGTGGAAAATTCTTAGATTTATCGTATCAAATAATATAAAGCGTTGCATGACATGCATGCAGTCATGACCCATTTGCATGTCCACTATGGACCCTTCAAATAGCACTCTCGCTACGCCCAACGGAAAACAGCCTCCGTCACGAAATCCTCTACAAAGATTAGAAACCGCCAACGCTGTTGACACAGGATAATGTTCAAGCGTTCTTCATCCTAACAGTGCAGTCTCTAAAGATCCCACTCAGTAAGAAATTTAATTGAAGCCGATTACACGTTTTGCGCACACTTGGGAAAGCCTACTTTTGAAACATTACTTGGCTGACCGAACTAACAGGCAAGCTTCGCTTTAGCAAAGATCAAGGACCTCAGTGAATCACGCATGGTAACAAATGTCTCATTTCAATCAGATGATAAAACCCTGCTTCTCATATCAAAATCTGACTTAGTGAAAGAGGGCTTCCAGCTTATAAAAGTCGCGGTGTGTTATTTATATAGGGATGAGGCTGGTTCTCGTCATACTGTACGCGTGAATCTAATGTTACCCTAAAGTCCTGCGTCGATCACAACTCCATGAAATCGGCTGACTTAACCGGATGCCAGGCACGCAGATTTTGTGGGTGGATTTTCAGCAAGATCCAAGTTACCAGCCGAATATACATGGAATGAACAATACTTCAAACTGTTAGGCCATGGTTTAACTTACAGCTTTTTGAAGCTTGTCTTTGCGTAACAACTCTAAGAAACATCAACGTCATTCTGGTCAGTTCAACTACACAAAAGAAAATTATATGGAACTAACCATCGTCATGGCAAAGGATTCAAAACAGATTGAACGACGTCCAAAATACTCATATCTTTAACGTCAAAATGTAGCTACTACAATATGACACTCGAACTGACAAAGAAATCACAAATGAAAAAAAAAGCTTCCGACGAACCATTTGATGCCAATGAATTAGTGACTTGGTGGGAATTTCCATTTTTGATTTGCTTAGTTTGCATTTCAAAGTCCATGGATGTCTATTTGTGTTTTCCTTTTAATATTAAATGTCTCGAGTCTGCAGATCGAGGCTGTTGCAGTAACGGGTCTGAACTATTCTGCTCATTAGAGTAGTGATGATGTCAAGGAATGTAACACCGGAGAAGTCCTGATGATGCAGGGATCTTCACCCAGACAGACTCATCACTATCATCGACAATGACATTGGAGAACACACCACAACAGCTGGGAATTCTCTCTTGTCGAGACAGGCAACTCGGTAAGTCTAGGGTCGGGTATTTTGAAATTCGTCCAGCCTGCATGATTTATTAGTTCACAAATTCGAACATCTTTACAGCAAGCAGATGCCTTGGAGAGATCTCCCATCTGTTGCAAGATCTGTCCTTAGTGCAGTCACATTAAATTTTTCATTTCTCTGGGACTTCTGATAATGCGACTGTCAAGTGTAAAAAAAAAGTGGAAACAAAATTTCGGTGATTTCGGTGGTCAACGTTGTTGTTATGATTTCTTCATTTTCTTCACTAATTTTTTTCAGCATGAATTTTGGGAAAATCATTCGAATTCCAAAAAATTTTTCAAATGCCAGTTTCTGAAATTAATAAATCATTTTTAAATTTAAGAGTTCAAATAAAAAGAAACTGGTTAACACTCCCACAGGTGAAAGACTGTTGCTCCTCATGGCAGCTAAATAGTCTGGGATCAAAGCAATAAACGATAAAACCTCAGGAGGACAAACAATTAAACGATACAAGTTAATCTGTCTAATGCCTTGACGCGATCAGGTTCGACTGCTATGGCATGTTCTTGGAAAGTATGCTACGACAGGTGTAGTGCAATTGAGGTTAAGTGAGATCCCAATCTAATGAAAAAGGGCAAAAGGTTGTGAAGTTCAGAGTAAAGGGTTTAATATCTCTTCCTTGCATCACGCAAATAACATCACAACGCCACAAATTATGGAAATAAACATGCCAAAATTTGCTTGATTTTCCTGAAAGCAACAACAAACTTACTATTCATAAACCAACTAATTGCCTAATCCAGAGAGTCCAAAAACTGCATATAAATCAAGAATAAATCTTTATACCGATGAACACAAGGACTTTCTTGAATGCATTTTGCACTTAGAGGGACTCAAGGGATTTCATCATAAAAATCTACCTCGCATAAGGTTCTGACACTTGAATATACCGAAAGACACGTGACCTTCTGAAAGCTGAAGTGTTGCTGGCGAAATGTTCCATGCAACATTGTGCCTAAGTGTATTTCCCCTTGATGGTCGAACAACAGTATGGCTATATATAGAGGGTTTGCATGGCTGCCATCTCGCAAGCAAATGCTTCCGCAGGATATACATAAAAGAGTTTTCCCTGTGAAACAGAAAAACTGCCCTGCAAGATGGCTTCCACGCAAAGCCTCTAAATCGTAACAGTTAAAGTTGAAGAGACTGGTCAAATGTAGTGTTGTCATCACCACACATCACATGACAGGATTATGAGAATGCAGGTGCATCTTATGACAGTTCGCGCCCACAAAATGTCTTTAGCCTCGTATATGTCATCATCGCAGTAGTGAAGTAAACAATCTTCCCAACTTGGAGTGTCAAACGACAAAACAGATAACTCGTAATTTACAGATTGATACACATTGCTTGATTGCTTAAAATAATCTTTATCTGTCCATACACGAAGCATACTAACAGTGACGATTAAATGAAAGGTTTACACCAGCAGTTTTAAATCAATATTTTTGGCGTAAGCAAAGTTAATTATAAATATTTTCCCAAAAGGCGCCCTTCTCAATCGTCTGCGTGGATATTGTTTAAACAAATTTCTGTCGACCCTTTTTTCATAAAAAGGCCGGTATTTTGAAAGGTATAATGACGAAAACAGCAGCCACAAAGCACACACACATGCCCAACCCCACACACAAAGAAACAAACAAATTGAAACACCAACACCGGCTTTTTTGTGAATTCTAATACACAGTTATAAATTTAGAAACGAGAAAATGTGGGTTTCCAGAGCCCCATCCTCGCAATCTGTCCTACTGTTGATGTTTGATTCAAGATCAGAGGTCCGAGCGACATCTAGCAATAATCGTTAACGTTAACCCTAACACTCCTCAGTCCTCCAACAGGTGAAGGATTGAGGAGGGTTACGGTTAATGATCATACAAGACACTAACATCTTAATTTGTCTGGGTGGAAAATAACGCCATCAATGGCCATAGCTGTGACTTCGCCTTTTTCTGAAAATGGCGTCAAAGTGTAGCATGAACATCCATTTTTCTTGTGTTTAGTTTGGAAGGTAGAAGGGTACATATCATATAATACAAGCAGACAGAATTCAACGACACAACGTCCTTGACACCAGATTGGAGAAAATAGCCTAATTTTTTTTCAGTCTGAAAGCCTTTGCCAAGCTGGTCATGGGATCTTTTGTTAAAACGAAGCCATTCGCATCACAACAACTGCTTTTTATGCGTAAACGAAAGAGTGTTAGTAGAGATTATTTAAAAGGAGGTCGGTAGTTTTCGTGTACCCGTTGATTATAAAAGATAGACAAACAGTCTATAACTTAAAGAATTCATTTTAAGGATGGCAAAACTTCCAATCACTTACTCCACTCACGATGTTTCCTTTACATTTTTTGAATATTTTTACTCGTGATGGTTCCTTTCATCACCAAAGAGAAACTATTACAAAAAGGACGTACAAAGACGAAGAAAGATGGATTCTGCAGAAATATCATCCAAAAGGAAACAAGTCATTGCCACCGGCTTTTCCTGAGTAACCATGGCAACCAGACTTCACGAAGAGACATCTCCTTACTTCAATGGAAAGCAATACATACACCAGAACTCAAGAAAAGTTTTTTTTGTTACGGGAGAATGATCACCACCAACCTTGTGCTAGCTTTCAAATTGAAACAAAAAGACAAAACAACTCTGTTTGGTAATTACGTGAAGATTGAATCCAACAGTCCGTGACTAACAATCCCCCCCCCCCACGAAGAGAGCAAAAACGCATATCAAAATGCGATCGTTAGCCGACTTACAACTTCAAAGTGAGTCCCAGTTGATGTTTCGGAGATCTATTCAGTATCATCTTCAGAATAAAGTTAAATTCTTTACTCAAAAGATCGATAGAAAGGGGTCATAGCTCCACCCTGTAGTGAGCTTGTCTGGGTTGCTCACATAACTCTTATTTTCTCCAGATCGATTCTTTTCTTTTGCGTATCATCGATTACCCCAAACGCGGGATGAGACATCCGCCATACCGGGACGAAGCTTGAGCCCATCAGAACTACTGAGATACACAATCGAGGACCGACATTTACTTGAACAAGTCTGACTGACTGACAAAGAGCAGAAACATTCCGAAGGAGTGCCTTTGCTTGGCGATGAATCGAGCTTTTACTCCGAGTTTCTTACAGATGATTTGTTACTATGGGGGTGCATCTTTCACATGTTCCAGTCACGATCGCCACCATCATGAAATGTCAATATTTTTCTTCATTGGATACATGCCTTGCTAGCGATGGTTTGTAATCTTTCTTATAATTCAAAGTGGACCCATTGATTCAGAGCAGAACTGCTGAATGCCACCTCATCCACCTGCTGTAACAAAGTTGTCCACTATAATTATCTCGGAAATACTTACAAGGCTCTAGTGTTCGTCTAATCATTTTCTACACTCAGATTCTGTGATCTCTGCTTAACTTCCAAGGATACAACAATTCACCTAACAAAGTTAACATCCAACTCATAACAGTTTCACGTTCATTTCAATTAAGCAAGCCACAAAACACCCAACTTTCGACAGCACAGGTGTATCAAGTAATAATCGATGCATATCGAATTACCTTTCCTCAAATAACCAAAGTATCCAGTATTTTCTCAATTAAAGTCAGAAGTCGACAAAAATTCAGCACGTGGATGCCACTTTGGTTGTTTATGGAAAGCCTACAGGGACGTCTGGGATATTTTTAAAGTTTAACAAATTACCATTAACTTTTACTTCTCATTGAGTTCTTTCCCCCCAACGTGATTGCAACGAATAGTAACAATCGGTCATGTTATGCATGTACGTAAGGAAGGTCCTTCCCTAAATAAACTGACAATTTTTACAGCTCCAATCACTACAATGAACCACTCAAGAATACTCTTTCCGCGGTCTCTCCCCATCTACTCTCATGACGTTCACTGTCACTGCACCGTTTCTCTCACGGAGCCATAAGGCTATCTCAAACATCCACAAAATGTCAAAGCAAACAGAAAACGCAAGTCACGGTCACTTACCCATCTTGTAGTGTTGGTTCTTAGCTGTCAAGCAGCACTAAGTTCAGGTGTTTTACTACCAAATTAACGAACTACGTGTATCCCTCTCTGGGTGAAGTTAACTAGCAATGGCGACTTTCCTCACACCATGGAGCTCCTATTATGCTCACACTAACCCAACTGTTGATGTGCAGTTGGTACTGGGTACGGTATATGGGTGTGTGGTGTATGGTTGACCGCGCACGGTGAAGTGCGCGTGTGCGTAAATTGTGAAGCAGTGTAGAATGCCGTGCAGTACCGGTTCGCTGGGGTTTTCAGCCTTGTACAACACTACCTGTTGGCCACAATCTTTGTGTGACCTTACCTGTCCATGGTTTTCTTTTTGTAGCCAACGTTTTTTCAAGGTAACAATCAACAGGAGTGTTCCGAGATCTGTCTGAAATTCATTTATATAACAGACAGGAATGTAAGTCTGGGTCCTGGTTCGGGTTGGTTGTTTTCTTAATTAAATTTTTTTTTTTATTATTGGTTCAATAATGTCTTCAAGTAAATTCTGAGACAGCAAGAAATGGACCATATTGCAATGCAAATTTAATTTTTGAGCACATAATCCTATGCATAGTGCTAGGAAACACAGAGACACGTTGAGACAGAAGATGGAAGACATCTACATGTTATGTGACTTGACTACGTTCCACTCAAAGGGTACCGACTGAATAAGTCCATGTTAAATTGTATACCCAGCAAGAAATGAGACCGAGGGGTACCCCCAACATTCCAGACTATTGTTACTTAACACATCCCCCCCAAGATGTCTGAAAGGAATTCCCCAGATTCCTTCAAGACAATGACCAACACAAAGCTGGGGGGGGGGTTCTCTCCGTCTCATACCTTGCTGCATATGTTAAATTGTTTTAAAAAAAAATCCTCCAGCAGAGGGCGCTCTTAAAAGTAAATAGACGACACTTAGAACATCTAACAAAAGAAGTGCAGTGCAATAACAATAGACGCTCACTGTTATTCACCGCACCTCTATAGATGTTCGTAGGGGCTAGCGTGACGCAGTGCGGAGTGATTATTGAATAAAGTTGAGCAAAATGTATGTACTCAACGAAGGTTGTCTTCCTAATTATAAAGAGTAAGAATCAATGACTAGGTTTTATGTTTACAGGCCAAAATAACTATGCATAATCGGTCTGTTATGCGATGTAGCACTTGCTTAGTGGAAGCTTTTCCCGTTAAACTTAGAAAAGAAACTGAATGGACTTCTTTTTTAAAGAAGCTAAATAGAGACTAGCGATCAATTACGGCACTTGTATATGCTCAATTTAAGAGTGAAATTATATTTTGAGGGTCTAAAATCGGTGCCTTTTCTAACTCATAATTACACCAGTGATAACATGATTTTGTCGAAATTAAAGCTAGATAGACATACCTCTCACGTTTACTACTCCGGTCACAGATTTTACAGACGGGCAAATATTTGAAAAACGGACATTACTTTCAATTGAAATAATTTGGTGAAGACGTACGCCTATGAACACTATTTTGAAATGACTTCCTGTTGATTGAATCTAACGTTAACAGATTCTTTTGAATTTATTTGAAACAATGTCACACAGAGGCAGATTTTTGTGATTTTAACAAAACCTTTTGGAAATCGTATATATAGTAAGCGTGAAGTATACATATATTTGAATGGAAACAAACAACCCAAAACAAGCTCCATTTCGTTCCCGAGCGATGTCATTAAAATAATTTATTTATAAGTGTACATTCAATTGTCGATTCAATTCTGTTCGTTCCACATAGTACTTCAGGGAAAATATAACTCCCCTGAAAATGTCAAGAATTTCATGGATAAGTTCTGTCGAAATGAACGCATCTGGTAGGCGTATCGGGGGGGGGCTTGCATGGTAACTTGCACCTCTGACGGATTTTTTTAAAACTAAAAATACTTCATAGGTGAGTAGGAAAGAAAGTATTCGGTTTTTTATTAAATAAATATAGGCCTTTAATATTTGTTTCCCTGTTATCATGTGGAATGAGTCAGAAGCCGCATTCGCTTTTGAATTTGCCTCCCCCTCTGACAACAAAACCTGGATACGCCCCTGGCACCTGATCAATTAAATATGAAGTGATGACGTCTCTTGATGAAACAGAGAGTGAGTAGGTTCAGGGGAAATGTTTGCAGCTAAAATTAATTTATATTGCGCAAATTATGCCTCTCAATTGCCATTGGGAAACATAATGCTTAGTCAGATCACGCATTACACTGTTACACGGCACGCCGTGTGACAGTGGTCATTATAAAAGAGTTGCAACACACCTGATGGATTATGTAACTCGATGCTACCTCCAAAATGCCACACAATCTAATTAAATGTACCCTGCATAGTCTACTTCACTCGGCACAAAAACGATTTATTTCGACGAAATAAGATAAATGTCATTAGGTTTCCTACATGCACATCATCCCGGCAATGTCGCAACACGTCAGAGCATTTATAGCAATAACAGCGTTAAGTTAGTTTGATATTTGATATTCAACGATATTTGTATAGTTTGGTGTAGTTTGATCAAAATTCGACATTTACATGAGTTTGTAAAGCGATTTCGATGGATTTAGTCGGATGTTGGATATTTGACATTCAAATCATGGTTGTACAGCAAATGTATCGGTTCAGCTGGATAAAAATTATTTGACATTTAGGCCTAGACAGGTTAGTGCGACGAACGTGTGTGCTTAGTTTGATATTTGGAATTCACATACTAGGTTTATGCAACGAAAGTCTTGTGTTAGAGTATGTATTTGACATTCACAGTGGCATACCTGGATCTTGGATTCAAGGAGGCAAACTGGAAATTATCTGAAGAACTGATGACTGTCTGATTTTTTCCCCCTTAAAACAATCTTCCTAAACCCTGACCGGATAGGCCGTAGTACCACTCTCAATTCCTTAAAAATGGCAAAATGTCTCAGGAAAGGGGAAAAGAAAGCCCCCCGGGCTCCCCTGCCTTCCCTTGCTGGATACGCTACCAAATACTCGTCGCTGGAACAAGCCCCAACCGAGCCACACGTACATTGTAACAACGACATGGTAACCTCCTTACCCAATCAGGTCCTCACGTCTACGAAGCCCATTCACAAGTTTCTTCTGCCGAATCCCGAACTCAAAATCCCAAACCCCTTACTACATTTGCGCATGGTTGACTGTGGAAAACGTAAATGGTGAGATGCATTTTGAAGCTCCAAATTAAAATTTGCACAGTAAACGAAAGCAGGCTACCGACAGTGTTTCAAGCAGGTCACGCACATACATGCGTCAACATGTTGCATAGATGCCGGAAATCTGCCTCGTTCGTGCTTTTTTATATAACGTAAATATATACATGTAATGTGGAAACATCTTTCAAAGTGAAATGCGGAAGTAGATTTCAAAGTACCTGAGTCATGTTTCCGATTATGAAATTTATGCTTCTGTTAAAGTCGAAAGTCTGATTTTTGCTTAAGGAAAATGTTTCATGCGCGTTATTGTATATGCCAGCAACAACTTATTTCTGACTGTTTTGTGAATGTATTCGATCCACAAAATAGAATTCTTTGGAAATCACAAGCATATTCTGCATTGTTTTTGTTGAAAGATTTGTCTTTGCTTTTTAAAGAAACGGAAAAGTTGTTAGTCATTAACTTTTGGCATGCTTATGAAGACACGGTTTTTCGAAAACGGACAACCGAAGTAAATGGTGGAAGTTACGGTGTACTGGACAAAAATTCCAATCTGTTTGTGGTAAAGCCTCCCTCTTCACTGTTACTCGCCAAACCGATCCCCCCATTTCTTCGGTTCTACCCATGTTGCTTTGCTTAGGTATGGGTGAGTTGGAAGGGTGGTGATGGTTGGTCCAGTGTTGAGTAAGGTGGTGGTTGGGTTGGGGTGACCTACTTGACGTTAAAGATATCCATTTACGGGCCATCCTGAGGGTGGTTCTTCGATACAGGTTCTAGGATGGAATTGGTATATCTGCTCTTTGGACTAGGTGATTGGATAACTGACATAATATGAAGTGTTGACATTAAGGTGTTTTCTTGTTTTGCATAAAATGGTGGTTGCTGTAAATTTCATTGATTTGTTTGCTGTTCACCGATCTGTTATTTTGTCTTCATGCCTGTCTATTTTTACCCGACTCTAATCAATTTGGTGTAAGACCTACGTGTATGGGAATCTCCACCCGACAGTCCTTGAAATGAACGCATACGGTGTCTTGTTGACCTCTTCGACACCCAAAATGTCCTTCGGTAAGTATACAGGCAGGACTTATTAAAACATACCCATAAGCGGCTGTGACAGCTGTATAAGTCTTCTATCTGAAGTATCGGAAATATTAATAACACATTGCTGCAGGCTTTCCACATGCTGATTAGAGAACTGTTTGCGTTAATACGCTTCAGTATGGTACTCGTGGTGTCTGTCGTACATCTGTCACACCGGTGCTTCGATTGTGCAGGCTTGTTTGGAAATACGGGGTTGGGTGCTAGACCGCAATACACGGTATTGTTTGAATGTTGGGAGAGGCCATCTTTAAAATCTACGGAGACTGTGGAAGGAAGCGAGTGCCTGCAGGAGAAGGCCCAATTTGTGAGGAAAAAAATGTGGCAAATCTGGGCAAGTGCTTGCTGAATATAAACCACTGCATGCAACTTTTACGCCAATCTTGACATGAAATTTTAATAATTATCGTTATGATGCAAATAATACGAATTCATTATGAAGTCCAGTGAGGTTCCAACACAAAGAATTTAATATACAGTGATTTTAAAAGAACTAACAAAACGAAAACGACAAACAACGAGAAGGATCTTTAAAAAAATTCTGTAAAGAGACGCACGGTGCATCATAATTAAGGTCGTCTATCCATTATCGCCATTGCTTAAAGGAATGAAATGAATCATTTGTAATTAATCTAACAGGGAGTTGAGTGGCCTACCGAAGAATCGGTTAGCCAACAGTCCAAATTAAAATGATTCCACAAATAGTATTAGGTCCTCTCCCGAGAAAAGAGAACTAAGTAATGACGTACGAGATGTGGTATTATACTGAAGGCCAAACCTGTCGTACTATCGGATACGATATTAAATTAATATATGTGGAACAAACCACTGTTAGACACGACCGATATTTGTAACGAGAAATTAATAAAGGAAAGGCATAGGGCCGGAAGCGAACAGCATTAAACAAAACAATCGTGTCGCATTGGTTGGGAAACAATACGGTAGCCTCCCAATGCAGACACAGGTTCGCTTTTCATTAGGACCCGCTCTTATATTGGATTTAGTAAATTAAGTGGCTAGAAGGCAGAGAAATTCTGATACACTATAAAGATATAATCTACAGCCTTGGGCACAGTTTCAACCTTGAACCCAACCCAATATGTATTAATTCTTTTTTATATATCTGATGTTATCATTACGTTGAAATCGCATGTCGTATCTCGAAGCATAACTACAACTGTGAGAACCGAGGCACAGCTGTACATAATGGAGACAGTGTTATATAGATTTCTAGATTTATTGTCAATAAAACACATCTACCTGACCAAAATAAAAGGTATATGCATTTCAATGGCTTTGGCATCCCTTTGAGTAATGGCGCATATTTCTATCGCAGAGGGTAAAATACGCACTTGCATTTTGTGTCGAGGTAAATGCATTTTAGAAATTACCGAAATATTACAGTATTTTTTCATCATTTATTTTCTGCGTTGATGTTTCTATTGAATTGCACACGTTTGGCTCTTGGGCATCATAAATGTGTTTCCTATTAATCATAAATGTGTTTCCTATTAACATCGAAAAAAATCGTGTGCAAAATTCATTTCATGACTTTACTTATTATTTTTCATCATTGTTCGCCTTATATCTGGCAACAGTAAATAAGTGTAAAAATTAATACAGTTTTCTTGTTGCTTAGGATCCAATATTACACGTGATGTCATTTTGACTTACCTAACGCAATTAGCCCAAACTTTAGCTTGGCACCCTTCAGTGACCTTCCTAAACGGCGTCTCACACGGGTATATCCATTTGTCAGGGCCGGCTTCGCTGAGTATTCCATAAGACACCATACACTGTCTTAAAAGCAGTAATTTCACCGTGCGTTTAGGCACCTGCTACGCCGTACTACACCGGCGAGTTTGATCTCCAATCCACGTATATTTGTCCGGTGAATCGCGTATTCCACTTGAAGCTACGAACCACCTACGCTGCACGCACTCATATCCACACAAACGATTACTCCAAGAGATAGGTTACTTCTTACTCTCGGAATTACAGTGTTCCTTGGTTACTGAATGACATCATTGAAATGACATTTCTGCACTATTTGTCGCCACAACGGTAATTGAATCAATTGAACATAATGGTGTCACCCAGTGTTACATCGTCTATAGATATAGCACTACTCCATGTGGACAGCACAGACGCGAAGAAATTGGAATGAAAACCACCGTCTATAAGGCACACGCGATGGGAAGATATCCCAAAAAAGGAAAGAAAAAAGTCACTTGCAGTTGACAGCGGGCAAAAATATACACAGCAGCGTTGAACGGTTAGCGAGTCAAAGAAATGCCGCTGTCTAAGAGGTCGAGTGGGAGACCGGTGAAAAGTGCGGACCTGACAGCTTTAGGGGACTTGGTCTGTCGCTCTCATCCCGTCGCAAGACAAGTTAATCCTCAAGACTCCAGGCTATGACCACTAGACTTGGCCACATCCAAGCGATAAAACTATAATCTACCCAGGAATTGGAGCAGGGTTGTTGTGTAAGTCCACCACCGTGTGCTCATCACAGTAAGACGTGAAAACAAATTATATTCGTGTTTCCTTGATGTTGCCGGTGAAAAAAAGGTATTTTGCAGAGATGATGAAACCAAAAATGACTTAATGACATATGGAAGAAAATGACTCCATCTGAGTTGATTCTCACGCTAGCTGAAGGCACTGGAAATAGACTGCAGTAGGCTATTTAATGTTGATCCAATTCGAGTGAATCCCAGTTTGCCACATCCAGTCCGTCATGTGGATTTTGTCTCTCTTTTGAAGTTCTTAAGTCACGTCCAATGGTAAATTGATTAGCTGTAACATGGACAATGAGAAGTATGCATAGACTGGGCAGCTGGTCGTGCTGCCCACACTCTACGGCACACAGTTTAGTTGCTGTCAGAAACAGCACTCGACGCGCGCGAGTCGATGTTTTTTTTCTCTCTAAAGGATGTTTTATTTTGAAGGCTGCTAAGTGAGAGAATATGCCAGAAGTAAACGCTGGCGGCGCACTACTTGGCTTGTAATTCCAAGCGGAAGTTGACAGGCACGTCATTCTGCAAATACATGTAGTTAAAATAGTAGACTTTATGTATTGTGATGGTTGCCTAGTAACGACCTTAAAAGACACGCTCCTCCATTCAACTTTTTTAGAATGGCATCCTACATTACAATCCAAGGTTCTGATTAATTTCGACCTCAAATGCCAATATGTTCTTCTTAACAGTCGTTGTCATAGAGACATTGTAAAAGATATTTGTAATGACGAAACCTCAGAACAAAAACGCGTTAAAAATAATTCTCAACGTTGATGAACGTTTTAAGTTAAAACGAGGAAATGAAGCATTTTACTGCACAGGATGTTTTTGCTTCGAACGTATATTCTGATTTTGGCCGTTTTGCAGTGAAGATGAACATTGAAGATGAACAACTTCACATGACTTCACATGGGCCTATACCGTGTACAGGCTATGGGTTTACTCACGCTAGAAACACCTATAATCCCAGGCACGTCACCTGGGAGCGGGGAGCCAGAAATGCTCTGACGGGGTATTACGGGGTATTACTCGGCTCACTATTGACGGCAAACCACCATGTTTACGGATGATGGCTTGCTGTGTACAGCATGCAATATTACGGTACAATAAGATGCAGCTCGGAGTTCATTGGTGTTTGCGATTTCATATTTTGGCAGATCATAGACCGAGGAATAAATTGGACTGCTTAGAATTCACCGCGCGATTTTCCCCCCGCTATTTGTGTTAGTGCAGTTCAACAAACATTTTCCTACCTTTCTTTCGGTATTATCGATGATGTTTTCTTACTGGCTTAGTAGGGTTTGAATGATTGGTTTCGTATGATGTTAAAGTGAAGGGTGATTAAGATAAAAGATATAACTAGCTTCGGGCTATTTGGTTGTTTTATTTGTCCGAGATGCTGGTCAATGAGCTGATTTCTTAATTGCCCAAGGGGGCAGATCAGAGACTTCAAGGAAAAGAGTTCAGACAGGGGTTTATCCAGGCGACTTATTGCCTATCCCAGTCATTATGTTTAGTCCTTGCATTTTGACTTAAGATGGCTCTGGTTTTCTCAGTGTTCATCCAGGAGGCGTTGTGTGTGTACAGAAAAGCGGTGTGAACATTCAAGAGCAAAATCGAGAGCGTGAATGGATTCGAAATGCGAAGGCAGGACGGTAAACAGCATACCACAAATTCAAAACCAGGACGGATTATAAGCACTGGATGTTAAAATTTTCTGAAATCGTGGGGGTAGAGGGTAAGGCCTGTCAACATTTTTTAAGTCCGATTGTTGCGGACAGGTGGACACATATAGGCTGTGTATTACGTTGTTGCTGATAACCCTTGCAGGACGCCATATTTTTATGTTTTTCATTTTTTTTTCATTTTAATCGTTATTTATTTTTTAGTGTAAGCCCCCCCCATCCACAGCTAAATCGATATATATTTTACTGGTGTCTTTATAGCCTTAATTACTGATATTTTTTGTTTACCTTGACAGGACGAACATTCTACCGTATCCGGTTCGTGACTTCGTCACAATAGCGGACGCGCCACGATATGCAGGCTCCCATTGGACAATCGCTGAAGTTGCTCGTTAACTTCCGGTTCCATGGTTCCAAGTAAACAGCGATCAATGCATGTAACTCTATGTGCAGTGCATGCGCAATGGGCGTGGTTTAAACTGAAGTGACGTCACACTTACGAACTGGATAGAACTTTTCCCTGTGATGGCACAATCGTGCTGGATCGCGATGTGTTGTGATGGTAACGACTGCATAGTGTTGTGAAGGTAATCTACTTATTCAAAATAAACTAGTCAACTATGCAGAGTTCGCACGTGCGCTCACACGTGGTTGAAGTTGCCCGTAGGAATATGCAATCACCGTGGCCAAGGCGGTCCACACGCGATGGTATTGTTTACATTTAGCGCAATCCAGTCACGTGGGAGAAAAAGGTTTACAGGCATAAAGGATTTCATAGATGTTTGCTTTGAATTAATAGAAATCAGCGATTGAACATAGTCTGACACAAAGTATGCATGAAATCAGCGACACACGACTCTGATTTAAATCTGAGAAACTAATCTTGGAAGAGTCGTTATCAAAATTCCCAAGATTCCCCAAAGCAAATTGTTCCGTATCATATTAATAATACTTATCACAATCTGCTTGAATACGAAATTACATGTTCTTGTTTTACAACAGGTGAGGGATCTTGCCTGGTGATAAACTGTGGCGCACACTACGCGATGTAATGTGCGCATTTTTAATTTAGCAACCTGACGTAATCAGGATACAGATTTAAATTTTATTAACGATTAATTTTAATACCTTCAGCTTCCCTGACTGAGTGATAATTTGGCATACAGCCGAGATTATATCGGATAAGTCACTTTTAAGGTTTATTACAAGGATGGGATATATTTTAAACATGGAAACGTCTCTTTGATGTGCAAGGATTAATGAATTCCACTCTGCGCCACAGAACTATTCCAGGTTGAACTTAGTGAAATGCAAACAATGAGCTTATTCGGATTCCAATGAGGCTATTCGGGAACAGCTACACGCGAGCGCAATAATCTGTCCTACCCATCAAGGAGATCAATGGTCCTATCAGTATAGCCACACGCGCGCTTTCTTCCCGCAAGACCTTAGCTTTTTAAAGTAACGATCTGGCTCATTAGACAAAACAATACACAACAACCTTATGTCGTGGTTCCAAATTCCCATAAACTATGCCCCAAACCATCCAAATGGCCATAGTGGCTCAGAAAAAATAGAAGTTTATTACTTTCAATCCACAAAATGCAGGCATAATGCATCATTATGCGTTTTTTTTTCACAATCTGAATCGCTTATTTCACGCTCGGTGACTGCCAATCGATGTTACTTGGTTGATTTTCCAGCCCAAAGCAAGGCCACTTTTTTTCAACCACCTCACTTTCTGAACTAATAAAATACTAGCTGTATGCCTCCCAGTGATAAACCATTGGAGAAAGATGCACATTAATACGCGCTGCGCGTGAAAAATTTCATCATTCGCCGTTGACTTGTATCTTGGAATTACCGTCTCTTTCCAAGCTCCTCAGAATGTTCTTGACTCTTGAGTCTTTCATCTCACGCCAACCCGCGGGGGGTTTATAGTTCGGTTAGGAGTGCGTTACACCATCAAACAGTCGAGAATTTAATAACCTTTCGATGTCTATTACGCCTGTTAGTCGTGCCAATTCTCCCCGAGAAACGCAGCACTCATATGCGTCGGTGGACGACGAAGGTATATGTAGGTAGGTTTCAACGGTTTGATACAACCTGGTGTGCCTCGCTCGCTCGACCGAGCCGACGAAAATACTGACAACGGGTGGCGATATCTTGGCGTGACGAGATCGAACTGTGATGCATTTGCACAGCGCCGTAACACGCATGCGTAGTTATGGGAGAAAGCGAGAAACACACGTTTCAGAGGGAAATTATTAACTGCGCATGCCCCGTTTTGTAGGGTTTTGCATGCGTAATGTGGGCCATGGGAATTCGTGCCAGGCAAACAACTTCTTCATTTTATGAAATTTGCGTCTTGTTTTCACTTTTGGGAAAGAAAAATAATTGCCCAAAATATTTCCATGGTAAGATAAGGCCTTTTCCTAACGTGTTTTGTGGGAAAAAAAATTGAAAAATAGTACCAGAATGGTCCAAACTAGTGATTCTTGCGAAAAGCTCTTTTCGTGAGCGGTAGTTTGCTTACGTTTTGATGCGATTTTTGAAGGCTCGAAACAAAGAATTTGAAGTTTTCCTACAGTTTTCAAAAGTTGGCTGCTGTGGAAAAAGATGTGAAGGTTTTAGATTTGCTTACGGTTTTGCGCTAGATTTGTTCTCTTCCCGACCGGATGCGTTTGCATATCAACCTAATTCAGCACCAATTCCGTTCATTCCGCATATTCAATCTGACGGCCTTGCGAGCGTAAGAATTCAGTGACTCGGGAACGAGAGACGAACTCAGACGTACAGAAAGTTAACATGAAGTTTATTATTGAAACCGAAGTTTATCTGTCATTATAAAATTGCCAGGAAAATGGTAAAATTCACGGTATGTATCCCCAGTTTGACATGTACTATACACGTATGGACCACATGAACATGTACACCTGCTCCGTCGAAAATTTCCATCCACTTGTACATGTATACATATACATGTACATGTACATACAATGTACGCTGCGGTACGCGCTTAACAGGCCACAGTGTACCGTGCACGGTACATGGCTGGATCGGTTTTGTACCTGTAAAACACGTACAGATCGCGCTGTGCAGAAGCATCAAATATAACTCATGAAAGTCGAACAAAAATCTAGCTACATAGAACTGATTGTATTGTGTAGTTGAGATTCTGGCCTGTCGTATGCATTGTCCCACTGTTCTGGGAAAACTTCTAAAACTGAAAAATTTAGTGGAAAAAACGACCGAGTGATCGAATGAAAATGGAAAGAATTTATCATCTTAGCAACCACTTTGAGGATAAATTTCATATTTATGTAGCATTTCTTTTCATGGTTCTGTAGTGTTTTATTCGGTTTAAGCCTTCTAGAGCACATACAAAGACTTTCAATGCAACCGTTTGTTAACTTTGTGCAAACGAAGTCTTCAAAATGAGAAGGCCCAACAGAGGATTGGCAAGTTGCTAAGGACATTTCCGTATGGTTCACGCGGGTTTGGTCAAGTAACTGCCGCGCATGGTTAAGTCGTTATTTCCACACGTTGAATGGGGGGTGAAACATACGTGAACAATCATTTACAGTGCATGCGCAATTCAAAAACGCGTGATAATGGGAGTACATTGTGCTCAAATATGACCCTTCCATTCAACCTATCACATCGGAGGAACGAAAAATGTGTCAAATACGTGCTAAAGGTATCATAAGAAAACAAGCGCAGAGCTGTTTTTTTTTTTTCGTTTCGCCTAGAAAAATATTAAACTAAACCTTTTTTTGGTTGAATCGAACAAAATAAGAGACAATTTGGAATTGGCTAAACAATATCAGATTTGGGCCTCCCAAAAGTCTCCAGTATCCGGTGAGGAGCTGGCTTCAAAAGTGGTGCGGCGACGCGGATTTTTTCTTTTAACCATCCCTTTTTTTCTGGAATTATTTACCGCACGAATTACGAGCGATGTCTATCCGGACTGAATGCTCACGTAACGCCGGCCGGTACCAACACTAAAATAGACTGTCCCCCCCACACTTTTTACTGTTTACAAGCATTTTCAGCTTGTACATGTACACAGGACATAAGACCACCTCGTTTGTCTAGTTCCCAGATGTACATGGGCCGTTTTCAAATACTTAACTTCGGCTCCGTCTCAGGCTTCACCTGTTTTTTAATTAGCTGACATTAAAGCTGTAAGCACAGTAATTAGTCTAATACTGCCACAAAACATCAAATAAGATGCAAGAAAGCAAAAAATTACAGTAATCCAATTTAATTTAAACGCTTCAGGCCCACAATCGGGGATTGGTTTTGGGAACGAAGCCTGAGACGGAGCCCAAGTGGAGTATAGGAAAAGGGCCATGTAGAATACAAAAATGACGTCATCTATAAAAGAGTGCCCAACTAAATGTATGGGGAACCAGAGGGACTCCTTCACTGTGGGATACAGAAATGACGTCATCTATAAAAGAGTGCCCGACTAAATGTATGGGGAACCAGAGGGACTCCTTTGCTGTACATATTACTCAACCGTACCCCCATCGAAAACAGAAACGCAAGACTTATTTTGGCCTTATAGACTTCCGAAATCTCAATTTAAAGCTAAGAAGACATTTTATGAAACAATCCCAATTCTCCAAATAGCTCAGCTAACTCGTTCATGAAAACTCTTTTTAAGTCTTTTATTCTTACAGCACGCTCCATATAACTGATCGAATCACAGCACTAGTCTCTCTACGTTACACAGATAAAAGCCTTCTCAGGAAAACACAAGTCCAATTCTTCAAAGCAACAAAAATATATCCTCCACTTTTGTGAAAATCATAAAAAAGGAACAATAACTGATTTTACCACTTAAAATGTTGTTAAAACTGGAAGGTCATTTTAATTCCCCCTTCATATTTTTTAAAGATTACAATAAAGTCAATAACCGGACCATTACCCAGTAACGTACAACTGGATTACTGCCATACGTAAAACGTACAAGTAATGACAATTAACCAGTTGCACAAAAACACATCAAGGAAAAGAAGGAATCTCAACAAACAACGAGAATTCCAGTTCGTCTTTCAAAGGATATATGGATATTTTAGTATGACCCTTCAAAGAAAAGAAATCAACGCCTATAGCCAGGCATGTGGACATGCAGCTGTGAGATTGTAAGAAGAGAAAAGCGCGAGCCGACAATCAGAGAGTATGTGATGTTAACTACAAAATCACCTGAGGGTTGATTGTCAAAGAACAAATCAGCAATACCATAGACACCAACTTCCCTTACATGCGGACGATTCTTTCCCTCAAGCCATTTCTTTTTCCTCCGAGTGGAGAAAGACCGAAAAGTTCATTTCCTGCTCAATGTAACCTGAGATGAAAACTACAAGTCGCTAGGTCACATTCGCTAATCCTTCGTGTTCATTCACTTCGCTGAAACT
Organism: Acanthaster planci; assembly: GCF_001949145.1. The sequence goes on along the minus strand of NW_019091381.1, from coordinate 670,522 downwards.
CATCTAACTTTCATGTGGTGAGAAAATAATGATTAAGTACAGAACTGACGTCAGTAACAACTAAAAAAAAATAAATGAAAATAAAAATCAGGGATTGACCTTTCTGCTTGTTATTGATTATTACATATACTCGCAAATTAAAAAAATCTATTTTTATACATTGTGCTTCATATGAGAAAACAAAATATGAAAAGAGCAGATTAATTAATGAAACTATCTGAGTTTCTGGTGTCCACATGTACAGGAACCAGTTTTGGGTAGACTGGTGCTGTTTAATTTCTGAATGATACCTCAAGCGGTGAAGACTATTTGGAAGTTGAAAAACAAAACACAATCACCGCCCAGCTTTTTCATTATGTCGTTAACAGAGCGTCACTAAAAAGAGACCAGATTTTGAAATGTCACCAAACTCTAACTACGATTCTTCCTGAATCCTCCAATTCCAAGAAACAACCCCCTCTTTTAATGTGCCACAATAAGTTTTTCTTTTCTCTTCGGATGGTCATTGCCCTTGGAATAATATTTAGCTATCCAGCTTGCTAAGACATTACTGCAATCCACTGCCATATTTAACTCAAATGAAAAGAAAGCAGCGGCACACGCTCGTGAATACGATGTGGTATCAATGATAAATTTCACAGCTCTGCGTGAAAATTAATACGTGTCCAGTGCGGGCAAAAATAATAAATAAGTCTGGATTGAGAAAACAAGTGTGTATACTGTACATTTATAAGAGTTGAGTGATGAATGTTTACACAGGCTTTCTGAATCAATGCTTGGCAAAATGATTCATGTAAGAGATAGCAAACGACCGGCTGAAAAAGATGAAGAGGGTTCATGTGCAGTAAGAATTGTATGATAAAAAAGATATGGATATTATCAATGAAAGGAATGGTGGAGGGTATCAAATTGCTGATTACAGCAGTGGATTCGATTTGAACATTACGGTTGGAGCGACAGGAGTGACTATACTTTACCAGGTAGGCATCTAAAATGGAATTCAAAAAAGAGAATGTTCCAAAAGATTTTGCATAGTTGGTTTTCAATCTCCAAGGAAAGTTGCATGTCAGGAAACTGTAGAGGAGCATCGGTATTTAAGGTCGACAATCGTCATTCAATGACATGTACTGGCTTTATCTAGGATGGACATTGACAGTTGACTGTGAATAATCTGGTCCCATCATAAGCTAATCCATGTAACAAATATGGGCCGAATGATGGCAGTGCCAAATGATGGCAGTGTCAAATGTCTTTTTAAGGGGAGGAGGCGGCAGACAAAAAAGGCTTAGTAAGTACGAGGTTCGCATGTCACCTCATCAAACTTTCTGAGGGTTATACAAATTTTTAGACAATGACAAACTTTCAACTGTCAGGATGATAAGACTGCCATTAGACACTTGATTTTCATTTCTCCTTTTGTATGACCAGACATTTTCTTTACAGTAACCACCTTTAAAATAATGTGTCATATAGAATTGTGTTTTAAAAAAGGTACAAATTGGACTTATAATTGCCTGACTCCCTACGAGAAGATTTAATCATTTATTCACCCATCTGAGAACAGACATCATAAATACGTGTGGTGTTACAATTTAAATGTAGGTAATACTGCAAAAAGGATAAAAAATTTCAAGATTGGTCACGATTTCTGGCTCAGCAAGGCACAAAGTGGGTGAGGGCTAGTGGGTGAAGAAGGAATTCTAATAAAAATGGCCAGTCACAGCAAGGAACTCTCACAATTTACTCACAACCTAAAACACCTTGCCAACCGAATCCTCTATTTAGATGACCCCGCAATGACAACATTGGAAGGGTTTACAATTCCCAGTCAAAGACAGTTTTTCTTGTTGCTTCTATTCACACAGCCAATGCTTCTCTCAACTTTGTTCTGTTTATCCCTGACATCTCTTCAGAGTGAGTTTTATTTTAGGTTTATTGGAAACTGTTTCAAAGGTGTAAAAGGTGGTTTAATGACTCCAAAAACTCAAGAGAACTGAACTATTACCCATCTCTTTCGAGCCCAGTTGGATTTTTTGCAAATTTTATCAGAGTTTACAAACACTGAAGTACTTAAGAAATTCTCCCAGATAAAAGTAGTAAATCATACCTTCAGAAATAACTTTGCTCCTTAGAGCTACAAAGCATACGATTCTGCCAAGTGTTGAAAAGTACTGCTCAGCAAGAAAAGATTACCAGCCCCAAACCTCAATACGACATCCTGCCCTGGACTGGTGCTCTTCAGATTCATAGACTGAGTGGACAATTGGCCGAGTATTAGTTTGTGCTCAGCAGTACCTCTTTGGAATCAGGAACCTAATAAAACAATGATGATAACACAGAGAGAACAAACACCACCTGTTATCCTGGATGGTTTCAGCTATCTGGATCCCCTTCATCACTGCCTGAGGTTCCTTCAGAATGTTTACAATGCTCTGATCCACAGCAGCAGGTGAAAAACTTGGATTTGATTGCCCAGAATTTGTCCCCGTAGTCAAAGCTGGAAAATAAAGAGAGATTCTTCAGTTCTCAGGTACTACTGACAAACCTAAAATTAACTGAATTCAATTTTATCTCACCCAAATCAGTTGTTGTCAAGGAATGACTTTTCCAGAAGAATCTGTACAGTTCCTCTTTGTGTGTTGTTAATATTTCCTACAAGTTTGTGACTATAAAGGATGTACGAAAATATGGGGGATGGGCAAACTGCCAGCAGATTTCTAGTAATATTTGACCTTTCAAATGAGATCATCAATCATTCATTTGGTGAACTACAAGTGAACAGCACACTTGGCCAGAGGCTGCACTAAGATCTTGTGCTCCCTTGTGTGATTAATTGGATCTTGTCATTTCCCAATATTCCGGGGATTTTAACATATCTCACTTTTCTCTTTATTGCCAGGAGCAGAGCGTGAACACATCTGACATTTTGCCTGGGGGATGTTTTGAATCCGAGTACTGATGAGGGCTTACAGATAGAGAGGAATTTATGAAAAGGAAAATTGGGGTGGGGGTGTTAATAAAAATCCCAGAAAGAGTTCAACAATTCATCAAACTTTCCATAGTATTAGCCTGTACTGTGTCATTCCTGCATCCCGTTGACCATTCCTTTGACAAAAAATAATGAAATGAATAACAAAACATTTACTACGAATGACTGAAAAAGGTCAACTTTTTGGAAAGAACTGTAAAAACTCCAAACCACGTTACCAATTCTGATTAGATACACAGAGCTGTAGCATAAACTGCACACAGAGATACCCTACTGGATTCAGATTTATAAAGGCTGCCTTTGCATTTAGTTTTTTAGACATTTTATTTCTTTTTTCTAACCTTGTGGTGCATTGAAACTCCAAAATAAAAACAGTACGAGAAGAAGTAAAAATTATGTGCAAGTAAGAAAATATGCCTTTTCCAAGTGAGTTAATTTTAATCCATTCCATGTAACCCTCCATAAGGAGATCATACAGCTCTTTTGATTACTATACTTCCTGGTGCTATCACATTTTGAACACAGAGTGCAGATCATGGGGTGAAGCGCATTATATTACTTGATATTTCATACAACAATTTAGTCATACAACACTGTCCCTTCAAGCACTGATTTTAAGTGACACTCGTAACCTATTTCTGTTGATCCCTACCTAAAATTGTCCAGCTCAAAGTAGATCACCCTTTGAAATATGACGCTTGAATTTTCTGATTGAGCCCTGAAGACTCCAAGTCTCTCGGCAACTATTTCACCTCTGCAGTGCGACTCCCAGGGAAATATTTAGCTACAAAATAGACCTTTTTCCCAATAAATAAAAAAAAAAACCATGAATACCGTCTGTTTTCACAGCAGTTCCGAGCTGAGCAATTCCTGCTCCTGTGAAGATGGGACAGACACACCACCGACTGACTCCTGGCAGTGGTCGACAAAAAAGCTAAACACTTTTCAGATTTCCCGTGTGACTTCAGCACTGGAGGGCAGGCTTTACATTAACATGTTTTGATGGAAAGCAAACCTCATGGCAACGGGACCAGCATCTTTCACCTTTCCTTTCTGTTTTCCCCCACTGCTCCAATCTTACGATTTGTTCGGGACACCTATGACTTATTCATCAGAGGGTAAACTGGGGATGCTATAGTTGGCCTGGAGGGACAGTTCAAGAGAGGGAACATTACTGAAAACAACGAAGAGGGATTTAAGACATCGAATAGCGGATAACTGCCAGAAACCTTATCTTGTCTGCAAGATACATCTATATGATAATGAAGGCCTGTGTATATTGAAAGTCATTATCGAAAAATAAACTCATTAGCTTACCAGCCTATGGCTCAATTGGTTTAAAATATTAAATATACCTGAAGAATTTGTGTTTTGAATGATGGTATGAAAAAAACCCCTGAAATTTAGGATTTAAAATTTTACAAACTATACAGCTAAAACATTTTGAAGAATGTGTTTGTGATTTCAAATAAAAAGATTCTGTAATATTGCTGATGTTAACTGATCAACAAGACATGTAAAAGGCAAAATGTTCACTGGAGTTGAGAACTGTGATTTAAATACTTCATACAGCTTAAGGTCCTGGAGTGTAGTGAGCCCAACTACATGAAGGGTAAAACTGTACAGATTATAATTCGAAGAATCGGGACCTAAAATGACACAAATTGAGAATAGAACAAAAATGGACAAATATGTTCAAACATGTCTGAAATGTACTTATGACTTGGGAAATTTCTTTTCATTAACCATGGAAACACCATAGGCTGAAATATGGGTAAAAAGTTTGGAGATCTTACCCAAGCTCCTCCTGTGCTTTGATGTCACGTGAAGCAAAGAAAGCAATCCGGGGAAAGCTGATATCGCGGTGCTCAATAAACACCCTCACTGGCACGATGTTGGGATCACACTGATGATTAATGAAACGACTGACGTTGCCATAGTAACGGGCATCGATACAATACACCTCCCTCTCCTGGGGACGACAAGAGGAGATTTGGTGGTAATTCTTGATTCAAATTAGCTGGTTTGAGCTGTTACTAAAGGGGTTCTCTGTAATGGGGGACTGCCAAGTTGGGATTTAGACATGATGAATTCAATTCAGGACTTATATCAACGCAAGGTCCATGGGTCTGACAAGCTAGTAAAACTGAGAAGAGGGCAGAGTAAGCTTCTTCAATGTTTAAGATGTGTTAATGGGGTTTGGGTGACTTCTTCAAAACAGAGCTTTATGGCGTTTGTAGGGTTTAGGAAAGCCAGATCATAGTCACTACAAGGCTCATAGAACAAGTTCAGAATCTGCTGTCAATGTGGGTGACAGGACGCTTTGACATGTATAAAAGATGTTTTGGTGTGGTGAAGTGAATCTGACAGTGGAAATCAGCTGTATACTGTGCACTTTGGAGCAGTTCCTAATGTAATCTTGGCTGTCTGGAATCATGGGAACAGTGAGGCCAGATGATGCTTGCTTTCTTGCTTGGACTGCACCGGTGTCTGGGAGTATAG
>NW_019091381.1:622546-651857 GCF_001949145.1 Acanthaster planci | reverse complement strand
GGGTCACAACGGACTATTAATCATAAAAGCAGCAGTTATAAGCAGGTTCAAAATACACTAATTTTGCCAATTTTTTCTTCCCCTTGTTTGATCTTACCAAGCATCTGAAGTACTTTGCCCATTTCGCCTTGCAAGGATGCATTGTACATGTTCTTGGGGAAGAAACGGATTCGTTTAGGCCTGTTGACAAAACCAGCTCAGGAGTAAATACAAACAAGCAATGATGATACCAACGTACATTGAGATTCTTCATTAACCTTAACCCTGCCAGACGTAGCACAGTCCATCAGGTAAAAAAAGTCTGATGCACTTTAATGCACCTGGCAATCAACAGCAGCCAAACAAACTAGTCATGTTGAGACAATGGGAGCTAGTCCCATTAAACAATGCCACTGTTGGATCTTGTGGTGACTGGCAACCACAGACTCCCAAGCAGTTTGGCTCTAGGGAGAGTTGACCTGTTGGATCTTGTTACACCGGGCAAGCAAGCCACTTTGACAAATGATGCAGTTTGATGCGTCTGGCAGGGTTTCTAGCCAAAGTAAGCTGGGAGTTAGGATTAATAAATGGATACTTTATGTGAAAAAATTGACCAAGTCTTAACTATCAGAAAGAGAAAGTCTAAGGTTATTGCTTTTTGGTTGGTTTTGATGACATGTATCAGTTATTGATATTGGAACAAAGTTTTAAAATTTCTCTCATTTACTTTTTTTCTCAGCCTCAGAATTCCGTTTTATAAATCTAAGACCCAGTTTTGAGGCATCTTGGCTAAGTGCTGTTCCACTTTCTGCCTCAGAAATATCAGCTGAGAGGCCACCATATGGTTCCTAAATGACACTATAGCATGAAAAGTACATGACGCCATTACGGAAGGTAAGATTTGAACAATGAGAGAAGTGTGAACTTACGAATCTATGTTGAGGTATTCCATGGCTGACTCCAGGACATCTCTCTTTGGACCAGGTGGTAATGGCTCTAACAAATAGTACATCGAGAATAACGTTCTCAAATGTTCATGTACGTCATTAATAAATGTAATCCACTGGCACGTCAACGATTAACTAGTATCTGTGAATTTTATTGCCCAAGCTCAAACTGATGCCTTTAAGTACAGCAAAATGTGCCAATGAAGAGACAAAAAACAGACAGTCTGACAGGCCGGTAGCCTACCCGACAGACAGAAAGGTGGACACACAGACAGACAAACTGATAGATGGGCCTCACTGAATTTGACAACTGATGAAATGGAAAGACAAACTGAGTTGCATGTTCACATTCATTTGAAATTGGCACTGCTGGAATGATCCTACTTGTAAAGTCATGAACATGTCTTTCTAACTCATGGCAAAAGGTTACAAATAAATACATACCATTCAGACTCATTGTGTAGACTTTTTATTGATTAATTGACAAACTAACAAACTGGTAACATGTAGTTGATGAGGCTTACTTGAGGTAAGGATCGTTCCTGATTTCAGGATGACACTCTTCGATAGTAATTCAGCATAGCTTTGTTCTTCATTAACTGACTCGGGTTTATCTTTCTTGGTTATGCTCATCTTTGCTCTGGAAGAAAGAGAACAACAATAGACAAGTTTACTTTTCAAATGAACATATGCAGGAAATGCTATGATTGTCAACTGTTTCAGCTGCAGTTCCAATTCAAACATTAAACAGTTCTTGTAAGTAAACCTTTCATGTCTTTGTGCAGTTTATGCAAAGTATGAAATTGCTATGTTCTCTAAGATGGTTTCCTGTGATAAAATGACTTTCGATGGAAGGTTTCCGGAAATATATAACAAGTAGACTATATGATAGGTCATGATACAGACATCTAGATATTACAGGAGTAACAATGCTGATTTCTTGATTCGAGATTCTATTCAGTGTCCAGTCTTGAGTGTGAGATCATTTGATTCTTGGGTCTTACCTTGGTCCATGCTGTTTGGGTTCCTCAAGTTCCTTAACCTCAGCATCCAGTGATTCCTCATCATCACAGCAACCAGTTAGTTTCCCTAGCAACGACTTGGGTAACTTGACAACACCACTGATGACATTGGACTTTGGTATCTTGCGTAGCGTGGCCATATTCCCATTGGATGGGATTGAAATTTCTTGTAGTCCAGAGGTACTGCCACAATGTGGACAATAGAGGGCTCCTGCTAAGTCCATGATACACTCACGATGAAAGTGATGGGATTTTTTGTCATTTCCTTCTGGGTTGCAGATGACCACGACTCCCTAAATAGTACAAGTGAAAATGACCATTAGCAAATTTCTCATATTTAGTTCTTTTTCGATAATATTTTGCTTTTAACTACAACATAGGTTATACATAATTTGTTTGGAGGATCAAATTGAGTGGCAGGAATTTGTGACAGTCTGTGACTGTTGCAGCACTAGTGACCTCTATGTGTCTGTGTACTGGGACAAATCAAGTGGCAGGAATTTGTGACAGTCTGTGCCAAATGCAGCACTAGTGACCTCTATGTGTCTGTGTACTGGGACAAATCAAGTGGCAGGAATTTGTGACAGTCTGTGACTGTTGCAGCACTAGTGACGTCTATGTGTCTGTGTACTGGGCATATCAAGTGGCAGGAATTTGTGAGAGTCTGTGACAAATGCAGCACTAGTGACCCCTATGTGTCTGTGTACTGGGCAAATCAAATGGAAAGAATTTTTGACTGTCCGTGACTGTTAATTAATAAGGCTGATGGCTCCAACATGTACCAAATGAAAGCCAACATTGTACATAATACACTTTGAAAAATGTGACCCATCACCACAAAATGTGCAGAAAGTCGCCTTATGCTCTTTCCTATTTTGAGGGTTCCAAAGTCAAATAATGAAGAAGATGTCAGTTTAGGGATTTGTATCATTTAGAAAGAGTAACCCGTCTAGTTAAATTCCAATTTTGGCAGGATGAAATATTTAAAAATATCATTTTTTCAGCAATTTTCACAATAGCATTATTTGTGTCTGGTCTGAAATGTTGAAACAATGTCGGGAACAAAGAATCAAAGCTGCCAGAATAATGCCACATTATCACCTTATACTTTTCCCAAAGTGTTCCATGTATTTTCAATTTTTGAAAATTCCGACTTTCAGCTTATTTTGTGGTGACCAGTCACAAATGTGGTCATTAGGTCTCTCCTCACTAAAATTATACATCTGAGGAATTCATTGAAGGAAAAAAAGATTCTCACTGTTGTGCAAAAACAGCCACATCCTGGGCAACACTTGTGTTCAGTCATCAGTGTCCTGAAATATCAATCATTGAAACACTGGACAATGTACTGAAAGAGAAGAGTAAACCAAGTACAAATTTCAACAGTAAAGATTTCAACAGGCACTTTGTGACTTTGGATCTTCCCTTCTAGGAGTTACGTACTGGCTCCTTGGTATGACAACTAATGACCTTTGCTTTAACATGAGAACAACATACAGAAAATACAACTAGTATTTCCCGTTTTAGCAATGTTTTTCTTGATCATGCTAACTGTGCCACCTCCTACAGGATAGCCTTATCCTACTCCTACACCAGATTTTCATAAAAATGCTTCTCCAAAACTTATATGTACAACTGAAAAACGACGACTGAAGTGGCTCTTGGAAAAAGATGCCCTTGTGCGGTAGTCGTCACTGAGTGTTGGACAATCAGTAATACCAATATGGTCCTAGCCTACAAACACAGACTTCTGTTTTTGGGATCATTTTTACTAACTTGAATATGTAAGGGAAACCACTTTTAAATATTTCTGGATGCTATCAAGGAGGTCCCAATATTGTTATGCTAATTAAATGAAATTAAACTTAGTGCAACCGCTACGTCAACATTTTATGTTAAACTTATGATGCTTCAGTAAGACCTGAGGCTTGCACAGTGTGAGAATCAGTTAGTTTGTCTGTAGTCGGAGCATGTACAGTCGATCCTTGTTAATACAAGGGCCTTGGGACTTACTGAATTAGCTTGTATTATCCAGACCTTGTCTTATGCCAAAACTGCCGTCCTGCTCGACGTATGCATCACCAATCGACCGTAGGTAAAATGTACACGTATACAAGTATGCACAACTTGTACCTTTCGTTACATGAATTTGATTTCAAAAAGTTCATTTAGGAAAGTGAGATGTATATGTACGGTTTAAGGAATAAAACTTGTAATAAAGAATTATTCGAGAGCTGTCACAAAGAATTTCTATGTTGGGTACGGGAACCGCAAACGCCTACTGTTCGCCTCTCTTGTGGCACCGGACACAAGCAGCTTGATTCGGTGATGGAAAAGCGCAGCGTTGTACTTCTGTACATGAATGAATTACGGACGCGCCTTTCAAAATTAAATGGGCTCGGTGATTGAAACATTGTCTTCAAAAAAGCTTGTGCCAAATAGACAGATAGATTTGCACTCAGCCAGTGCACAAAAGTGCTTGTCTTAACCGAAATCTCAACATCCGAGCTTGTATTGCGCATTTTTCCCCTCATAGGAATGTGCACAATTCATTTGGGACTGGCAAATATGCTCGTCTAAACCGTAGTCTAATCTTACCTGAGCTCGTATTACCGAGAGTCGACTGTCGATATATTTCTTTTGTGAGTGGAATATAACTGTAAAATCGGTGAATTATGCAATGATTGTGTTGGTAATGTTTAACATGTGTATGAACATTAACGTGGACCTTTGTGGAAAAAAATGATGGGACTTTTTACAGTCTTTTTGAGTATATTTCACTGGAATTAAAAATCATGTCATCACTGCTTACCTGTGCTCAGCGCAGAAGCCTCCATAAGGAACTCTGGAAGATGGACGATGTAACTTGCCTGTATTGATCTTATTTGTACACTCAACCAGCTGAAACCAAGATAAAGGAAAAATTATGGTGGATCTACTATTCGCTCTGAGTGGGAACAAAAGAAGGTGTGTTTTTACATGGAAAGGACAGTCCTTTGGCGGGAACTGACTACCTAAGCCCACAGGTTTATGTGCGGGGGAACAGTGACTATGTGTAACCATTTTATGATGAAATGCATGGTCTGTGCACAAGCTTCGTTGAAAAACTTCCCACCGGCCTGCTTCACCTTTGCTGGTGACCATGCACTTTAACTCATGCAGATTGCTCAAAAATGTTGTCAAAATTAAGATTACTAAAAAGCTAATCATAACATACTGCATATGTAGTAGTTCTATTCCCCTATGCACCATGGTGCTACCCAACTCGACCAAGAAAGGGCACAAGTTTCCTAGCCAATAGAGGTGTCTTTGGTTTGAACTGCAACTTCACTGGCTTACAACTGACTATGAAATCCATGTATTACAGTTGCATGACTACCAGCAAAATAAACGTTTCCCACCAACATGGCCATTTTCAACCAATGAGGGGGTGCTTCTGCTCAGGGAGGATACACAGTAGTTTGTCGTTACAAAGCCTGAAACCATTCTCAATTCTATCATATTTCCAAAGAGCCAATGTAGAAGTCATAGCACCAAGTATCAACTGATAGTCATTCATGACTCTAAGACAGCAAAAGTTGACCTAGATATAAGGAAGGATTCTTCAATGGGGAAAATCCTTCACAAAATGTAGGATTCTGTAGCTAACTGATAAAACTAGGTTAGGACTGGAAGTGCCATCCATGTTGGCTTCAGTGGTGGTGAAGACAGAGACAATGATGTAATGCTATGACATTAAGTCTGCACTGCTGTCTGACCTACCTCACTGTCAATAACTTCCAACGCTCGACAGGTGGATAAGATTACAGATGAAGGACCTTTCTGCTCCATGCGGCAAGAGCAAAGAGGAAGCTCAGACTGAAGGAAATTGATAAAATGGTCATATAATGTAGCTAAAAATTGCCTGAAGCAGAATTCAAACCCAGTACCTACAGAAAATCACACCAGTGCACCACCACCTGACCTAATCTGCCCTTGACTAGAAGTCTCTAAGTCTTAAAAGTAGTTTCATTTGATAATACCTTTGAGTTTGATACTGTGTGCCTTATAAAGGCTTTGATATTATTATTTGGTTACATGAGGTAATATTGATGATGTCACTCAAAATCTGTATTAATGAGAACGGGTTGAGACTAAACAAATCTTATAACACTTAATAATTGGTATCATACTATTAAAATAAACAAACTCAGGCTAACATGATCTTCACTTCTGAGAAAAATGCATCTCTGTGAGAAATTTTTAACAAAGGCACTACTTCTTGACAGAATGGAACAACCAATGACAGTGTTCATGTGTTAACTTTAGAAGTTTGGTCTGTTTTTTGGTGCAGCTATGGAAATCACAGCATCTTGCCTAGGAGGCACTATAAAAACACCTCACCTGGAGATGTTGACTGCTATTGATGTGTCCATCAAGACTACCTGTAAGATTAAGAGCAGATAATCTCTGATACTTTGATAATAATCCATACAATTCATGAAAACTTCTCCACTTTAACAACTGCTACTGATTAGTTCATATGACCTTCACTTAAAACCAACAACCAAAAATAACTTTACAAATTTCTGAGTTAAAGTATTACTCTAGATTTGTGTCAGAGCTTGGTATAAAAATAATGTCTATCTTTTAAAACAAAACATAAAAAGCAGATTACCCTGTGCTGAAAACTCTGCATCTGATTCTAAGCTGGCCATAGTTGAGGTGCTACTAGATCGTTTCTTCTTCTGACCTGGTGACTGATTTTCACTGCCCGCTTCACTCTGGATATCAGTTGAATCTGTTAAAGAAATGACAGTGAACAACACAATATTCAACAGGTGCACCTAACAGGTGTTAATGGAAAATCTAAACCTAAGAAACTTGGAATGACACAATCATAGGGAAACTCACCAGAATCGTAGGTAGCGATTTTATTTGGTGGTTTGCCAACTCGATGCCGCTTCATACCAAAATGCGTGTGTGTACGAGGGCGCTTCTTCTTCTTGATGTCAGATGGACAGGTCTCCTTGGCCGATGAATCTGGCGTAGCAGACCCAGCAGTACCGACAGGGAAATCTGCAGCAAGAGCATGACGGGGATCACAGGATGACGCTGTGGTGCCTGGAATTGGGGTGGGATTGTCACGATCTGCCGACTGTATATCACCACTAGAGGGCAGTGTTTGGTGCATGTCCTGAGCAGGTGTAATATCAGGAGGTGCTTGGCTGTCAAGTTCAGGTGTTTCTTCACTGCCACTCACGTCTTGAGCTTCAAGATCCCTACTACTGATGAGTTTCGGAGGATCATCATCCATGAAAATGTCTTGATCATCAACTTGAGATGAGTCAGGAGACTCCATCAAGTTGCTGTCTCTGTCTCTATAGTTTCTCATTTTTTCGTGTTGTCCTACCATTAGGCTATGTCCTGTACCAGGTGCTGAATCGTCAGAGTCAGTCTTTTGATTATCGGGGGAATAATCCTGAGTTGCTGTTCTTTGCACGTGTAGTTTGTTGGAATCTTTCTGATGTAAGATTGTATCTCCATCAACTGGATTGGCGACTGTCATGCCTGGTCGAAATGATGATGTTGTGACTAAGCCAAGCATAATGGCTCGTTGTACAACGGGTGGTATTGCCATTGATGCCGATTTCAATTTCTTGGCTGCGGGTAAAGTTTCAGCTGCAACAGCAGCATTCCGTTTGCGACTCTTATTAAGATCAAAAATCAATTTTCTACTTTCTTTGGTTTTTACCTTCCCTGGTTTATTGTTGGCAAATCGAACTTGGTGCGGTTTTTTCAGAGAGCCTTGTGGTGTAGTGGGACTGTTGGTTAAATTCTTTATTGTAGACCACGATTTCCGCGCTGTAGCATGCTGTTTTGGTTTATCGGGTTGGTCTGTCACACTACCTTTTATTTCCACATTTGATGGTACACTGCTTTGGACTGGTTCTGTTTTTAGAGTAGTCAAGATACCTCTTTCATTAACAAGTTGTGCACCGTGGGAATGATTCACCTTATCTGGAGCTACATGACCACATTGTTTTCCAGCCAACTGCCTCTTTGGCATCTCCATTTGAGTGGACCTTCGAAAGTTAAACCTGACTGGTAACGCAGCTCGTTTGCCTGCATTCAGTTGCATGTTTCTCTTCTGTAATTGCAACCTGTTGACATTTGGGCCTGATTTCCGGGCAGTGAGTTTTGACGAGGTTGTCATCAACTTTTTAATCAACTGTGTCCGTTTCTTTGTCATAGCTGAGGAAACTGTCTTACGAGCAGCAGCTTGTTGAGGAGGCATTCCTGTGTTTTTCATTCCTCCTTGTGGCTGAGTCATCATTGGTACTCGTTCTTCCATCCCCTTTGCTGGTGGTTTACTATTCTGAACCGAGTTCCTCTCTTCCCTCTCACTATCACTCTGTCTCTGAGGGCGCAAAGCATTCTGGGATTCCCGACCTTTCTGAGAGCGTAGATCATTTGCCACTGGAACCCTTTCTATGCTCCTTTTGCCGGAGTCTCTGAATGACAGATCCTGAAACTGTTTACGCGATGACCGCTTCTGAAGCATCTGAAAATCCAAATAAAAAACAATAATTAGTGAATGAAATAAAGCAAACATCTCCGGTGTCTCTAGGTTTCTTCAGAATATCCTGTCTCAAAACAGTTTCCGAATATCCTGTCAAGATGGTTTCTGTTAGTGGTGGGACCTCTGACCTTATTTGATGTTATCTTTCAGGTTATTACTAGTTTTCTTACTTTCCTATCTTCACCACTCACTCCAACCTCATCAGAACAAAAGACAAAACGATGGTCCGCTAGCTCTTCTATGACCTTTGACTCCACATCCTGTGGAGGGAAAGGGGACAACATAATAAAACGGAACTGTTGGGGATTCCGGCAAAAATCTGGATTTCTTTGACTTTTCTGCAGCATGTATGTGAATACTGCTTCATTAACGAATCGGGAATGACCAAAAGCCTTTCACAGGGAAAAAGACTGATTGAAAAAGAAATAAACAAGACATCAATAACCAAAGCTATGCTGGTAAAATTTTAGAAAAGTAAAGGCAGTTCTTTAAAAAAAATTTTTTCCTTCACAATTTCATTTTTTTTATTTGCACGAAAATTAAAATACATGAAAACAAATTAACTGTTGATACACAACATGTACACAAACCTGTCACGACAAAGCTCGATTTATGGAAAGAGTTCCATAATACACGGACATCACTTGATACCCTGTGCACAAACCGTACGAAACAAGTCTGAAAAATTCTTAATATTTTCTAAATAACTAAATGTTTCCATAATTTAAGAATTTGACTTTTTAGGACATGTTATCGCTCTCTGATGGTTGATACACCACTGCAGGGAAAACGTTGAGATGCCCCGACCTGGGTATGATTTTATTTGAATTAAACTGTTTTGCCCTGAAAAAATGGAAGTATTACATACAGGTCAAATGTCTAGATAATCTGGACAGTAGAAACTGTTATTACTGATCCATGCACAACCACTACGCACATCATGATTTTTGAATCTGCCTAAATGAAAAATAAATAAAACCAATTGCATACCGGCCTATACATACTTAAGATTGTATTCAACACAAAAACAGCAGTTTCCATTTACACCTTGCATTTGTTAGAATGTAAACAACATCCCATAGCATGACAAAACGCCATTACCACGCTGAACAATCCTGACAATGATGTTCATGAACAAATGGCATAGCTTAGCCC
Organism: Acanthaster planci; assembly: GCF_001949145.1. Next base: position 642,192 of record NW_019091381.1, on the reverse strand, counting down.
AAGTTTGGAAAGTTTTTGTGCCGACAAATGACACAGCAGGTTAATAGTAAAGACAAAAAATGAACCGTACCAGCAAACCTACCAGTCAATAAGATAGACCCTTTTGTTTACTTTGATCATATGTTCACTTAGTTCACATACATGAGGACAGCTACTTTCAGCAGGTTGGAATAAGCACAAATAATGAGAAGATTTGGGGACAATTCCGTGTGGTACGACAACTTGCATTGGGTTGTACATTGTTTGGCCACCACACGAGTTGTGTACCGGCAGATTGGTGAATCTTTTGAGCTCTTTGCAATATACAGAAATGAAATGGCTACATCTTTTAACTCGACACACATTAATCTAGGAGCTTGCGGAGTTATTTCGAAGACAATGTACCAGAAAGTGGAATTTCAGACAATATTTCGGTGAAACATCCTACCTTCCAATCAGCCGCCATGGTGGAGCCCAACTGCGCATGCGTAATTCACCCTGGCATGCCTCAGTACAGTGTACGTGTGTACCGTGGCGGACTATTTTGTCTCTGTCGGAAGTCCACAACTTTTTGCAACTTCAGAAAAATGATGTCAGATTTCGACGTTTTGGAAATTTGCAATTGCTGTTTTTTTAAGTTTACATTTGTAACACCACATAAAAACATGACACGTATTAGAAATGTACACACGCTTAGGGAAAATTAGTTGAAATTGTTCTAGGATGGTCGACCCTAATGTCCTACCTCTATGATCCCAATGATCACTTTCCTTCGCCCAATTAAGGGACTAAAAATATCGAATTTCTGGTATCATTGTTCGAAATTAACTGTTGCTAAATATGCATGTCATGGTTTATCAGGATTGTTGCTTTTCCTTGGATAACACGCTTCTCTCTGTCTTCGCGTTTGTGCTCAACCTAAACGAACATCATTAGTGTATCTTCATCCAACACATAGGCGTAGGCCTACATGATTTTGTTGGCCATTAGAGTACGACCTTTTAACCTTCGACGAATAACTTGAAAATCACTGCACACAAAAATCAACCTTCTTTGTTATCTCAAATATCTGCCCCGGTAACGCTTGATTAGAGGAAAATGTATAAGAATATCAGAGTTCCTGCATGATGTGCAGTGAAGTAGATTTACGAATGGTCTAGCGGGACATGGTGACAAAATACCGAAGTGATGAGCTGGTTTTGTTGGAACAAATCCATGTTTTTTTGCCTATAGCTTTTCCCGTGAGTATCGGCTGACCGTTTATGAGGTAGTTTCAGATAATTAATCCCAGATAGACACAGATGGTATTGCGTGCTGCCTAAATTTCTTTGTGATTGATCTGTGTTTGAACAGATCTGTATGGAAAAGAGACCTAACTAGGCCTACTCCAACTTGAAACTTGACCGCCGGAAAAATCGGTGAACTACAGCAAAATGAGTCATAGGATAACACAAAAGCAAGAAGATCTATATATTACAATGTCATTCACTCAGCTTTCAGGGGAATAAGGAGGTTCAAGTCAGAAATAATCACGATCAAGTGGGTTATTTCCAAACTGAATACAGTTGCGTTGGAGCTATCTTACTTTTTTGATGATTCCCTACGGTAAATGCCCTTCTCACGCGTTCAGAGCCGAACCGTTTAGCTTTCTAGTTATTTTATTTCACCATGATGCTTCCTTCAATTCTGTCAGATAAAAGCGGAGATCAGAGCATTTTGCAATGCCTTATACAGTGTCAATATCTGACAACTCACATTCTACTGCAGTGATTTAGATATCTTACGCTCTTTCAAGCTCCAAGGAGTTATCAGCCCAATTGTATGATGCGACCTTCATCACCAGCATGTGAAACAAAGAGACGCCATAGAGAAAACCTTGCCCCCGGCCAACTTGGTTGATTATTCGATATTTATGAATATACAACATTTAACAAAGCGGGTGTGATATGACAAAACATTTTGAGACCGGTGTCACGAATGACCTTTATTCCATAAGTACAATGCACACACAGTGTACATGTACACGTACGCGTACATTAGTCTATATACTGTACTGCACGCAATTGAATGCAAAGCAGATATCGCAAATGCGCCTTGTTCAGTGTATCATGCGGAAATGCGCGATGGACATAACAGATTCCACACTTACATAATACTCTCTACTACTTTTTAGTCCATGCACCAGCCAATAAAAACTGGGTTATTTCAATCTTTGAAAAGGTTTAATATCGTTTCATTTCTTATTTTTCGGCAAGGCAAAGAGAAACACAAACAGTCATGCAAAAACAGAAAGACCGTATAATTCAACTAATATGCCGATGGATACCCAAAGACTGATCCAAAGCACTATCAATTGTTTCTGCGAAATTCTGTTCTAATAAATCTAAGAAATAAAAACAGACAGGCAAACAATAAGTTAAAGGTGTGAATTTATGAATTCTTGTTTGGTTAGTGGAGAGTGGGAAAACAGAATAGGCCTATGGAACATGATAGCTTTTGTACCTCTGAAGTAAGCATGCATTAGAAAAACGTACATATTGGCATTTGAAATACATGACATGATTACGATGTAACATCCCAATGACACCCCATAAAAGAAAAGAGTCTTGACTCGGGATAGATATAAGAATCGTCAGACAAAAGTCAAGAAAAGCTACCTGAAACATTTGAAGAAAACAACAAAATGCTGCGATTCTTTCAGAATGTTAAGACCAAACGTTCTGAAAATCTTGAACGTACTACATGATTTTTTTCGTAGGGTTTGGGGGTCACGGTGTGTGGATAACTTCCATTACCTTACACAAAGTTGCTTGAAGAAGCAGGAATGAGTCATAACTGTCGGGACAAAAGTCAAATATTTGTGGATTTTCAACTGCTAGGGGCTTACTGCCTTTTTAGACACTTACCTGAAGACGTTTACACATTTTCAGGGAGTGTTTCATATTGATTTAAGTCTAGCTCTTTAAATGTTATTTTGTAATTTAATTTAGTCAACCATTCACGAATACCTGATCCCTACAACTAAAAATATCACACAACGCTGGAAGCCAACTGCGTATCTTTGCTTCAGCACCCGGAAACGCATACTGCGTATCAGGCCCTGTTGACGTCATCACGCAAGGTGCATGACTGGCCAATCAGAAGCTTCACTGATGCAGGCTAATCAATATCCGGCGTATTGCTCACGGTTTCAACAATATCAATCCGCTTCTTTGTCAGGCGCTGATGGTAACCTGGATGAAGATTTCATAGATTTCAATTGGTTATGGTTTCATATTCATTTAATCGGAAACACTAGTCCACGAGTGGTAGATTTTCAAGAAAAAATAATTTTCACCCAGTGACCGAAAAAAAAAGTTTTGCTGTTTTTTTCCTCTGGACGTGGGTATGTACGTGGTACGTGCCACCTGTTCATTAATGGGAAACTGTACACGAGCTGGTTTGCAACTCATAAACTGACGTAAGAAGCAATGAAAATAAGAATGGTTGAAATCAGTGACATTAATGAATCGCTGAAACGACACTACTGGGCTTTCACCCCTTGACCCGTATAACTACCATTTCAGTGGATGCGTATAACCAGCCTAGGTCAACTGGAGAGTCTTCAAGTTGGTCCTGTTATTCACCAAGGCGACGTATGGTATACGCTCTTTGTTGATTGTGCAAAGCAATTAAGTACTGGAAACTTTTTAGCGTTACTGCTGCTTACCACCACCAATCATAAAACGATGACTCATAAGTTCGATGGATTTTTAATAGGTGTATATCTAAAACAAAGACATGGCAACATATTAAGTAGGCCTATATGGGATTAAATCGTCTGGCTGAGTGAATATCACAAAGCTGGCCATTTCAAACCATTTGGAGGTGTTATATTGATGCTCATAAACAAGACATCGATCGTATAATCTCTAACTGTAGATAAGTTGAAGTAAATTGATGCTCAGGCCTCGCTATCGATAAATTCGGTTTCAAATTCTGTGATTAATTACAAACTTTCGTCTGAGGTGTGAACAGAAGTCCTGCAGTGCGTCAAGTTGGTCGAATAGAACACAAATTACTAATCGATAATTCACCAAAATCATTGTGACACTGTATTACTACCCGATCATGTGGTTTTACCTGCATGGTGGCGAAGCACTTTTCCAAAGATTTCTGTTTCGATTCCAATAAAGCTGTGTAGAGAAAACGGAATAGCCAGAAAACGTCCAATTCGATTTACAGCGTCTAGCTAAATCTGGCACCGAATATTTTCAAGTGAAATCAACAGAGTCCGGATAGGAACCGTAAAAGCCAGACTATGCGCATATTTCGATAATGCTTACGTAAAACTGGTGAGAATAGACGCCAAAATATCAGAAATTGATCTGTTAAGTATAGTATAGACAACAGTGTTGACTGGTGTATACAATAGTTAGGCTACATTATGGACAAAACCTGGGGTTTGGTGAACTAAGAGCCATTTAGAATCATGACCAACTGAAAAATAGAGCAAAAGAGGGCATCAAATTAAACAAAAACAAAAGCCGTTTGGACTGATCAAATGCTTTTGCTGAGAATTTAATCTGCAGATCACAATTTCCTCGAGCGACCGTTGCATGGAATTGGCTTTAAAGCGCGGTGTGGATGGTACCCGCACTGCATAAATGGCTCAATGTCCGTAATATACAGCTTACAAGTTATTATGTAGTCTGAAGGTCATGGCGTTTATTTGGCTAAAACAGACGGATAGTCACAGCATTAAAAAAGGCTTTCCATGTTAATGAAGATTAAATCGCAGCTCTTCTTTGTATAAGAAGTTTCTACGGCTTCTACAATTGATACGTTAACTGTGGTTTTCACTGACACGTTCCTATTAAACGTAACAGGTCTTAATCCTCAAATTTCAATATGATTTACATCTAGCTTCAATCCAATGTGCCATGACCCCAAATCTTAATCTCTTCGTCTGTGAGGCCACCAGCGAAGTGGAACCCTTCATAAAAAGAGCAATGATCTGACAAAGCCAATAATGTATTTTATACGACAGAACTGTCACACAATCATGTCCCTGAAGTAAAGTACTCACCGTGACGCAAGGTTAGTAGGCAAAGTAAGGTTATACAGAGAAATACAAACATTCACGATAGGGAATAACATTGACCTTGTAAACAAGAACAATTACAGCATGCTCAGCTTAGAACTTAACGCACGACTTCCACATTATAGTGCAAGAAATTCCCACGATGCACATGATATAATACACACAGGTAACCAGTGGCGTAAATGGGGGGGGGGTTGAAGAAAGGTGGGATGACATGAAAATTTGAAATGGGGGGACAATACGACTCTATGATAGAGATCGGTGTTCAAGATATTAATGTACATGTGTATTTGTGGTTTTTTAAATTTGTTTTTCCCTATTTTTAGTTATATTGAATACATTTTAGTAGTTAAGAGGTCTGAAAAATTCTTTACAATCCACTTAAACGTTTTCACCACGAAAAAAGTGGGGGATGATCCCCCACCTCAAAAGTGCGTGTGTGGGGGGTATACCCCCATTCTCCCAAGATGTACGCCCATGCAGGTAACAGAGATTCAATTAAACATGTTAATGTGTGGTGAGCATCTAATATTAACAGCAGCTTTGTAAAACACGCTTGATCCTTTCTGAAGTAGTGATGTCCAAAGACATACAAAAGAGATAGAAGGACAACCTACGCTGGAGGGGAGGTGTCTTGTCTATTGATCAACAAGCGTGCAATATTCACCGTCCCATTCGCATTGCAATCAATTTGGGGAGATGAGATCTGCACGGTAATACAAATTAATTTATATTTCACTGCGCCAACGTATATTAAGGTAGACTCGCTTTAGCAATTAGTTAAAATGATAGCTTCCAATGCAGCGCTACAAAACGCCCTTGTCAAGGGCGCCATACACAGTTTCCGAGAACACGGGAATATTTCACAACCTGTACGGAAAACATCCTACATACGTAGCATCAGCATATGTGCAATGCACGCCAAACGGCAAATTAAAACATGTTCATGTAATAACAAAAATAACATAACCGTGACGACCGCAGCCGTGCACAGGAACCTTGGTCCGATCAAAAACAGGTCAAAGCAAAAAAAGGGCATTTTTCCCTATAAGGCCCAATGTTGTACACATTGTTGGCAATTATGTCAAAAGTTGTACTTCTACTCAACCCACGGATCGACAAACAAATTAAAATATTATTTTTCTAGCCCTTGTGATCGATCATGGCTTTTATTTAAACAGTAATCGCTTACACTAATTACTACCATAGTAAACTTCTCGATATATGTTATTTACATGGACGGGAAACGACAAGAAATCTATGGTCTGTTGATTTTCACATCCTATTCAGTTGGGTGACTTTCTCTTGATCTGGATTTGTTTTACAGAGTAACGTCCTAAGCAAGGTGCTTTCGACTAACAATGCACAAAACATAAATGACGTTCTGCAAGCAACAATCGCTCGACATCCAGCATCGTCATAGTTGACCCGAGAGTCACTGGAGGTAATGAATCGAAAATTTAACGACGCAAATCGATTCGTAAGCAAAAGATCTACATAGAAGCACCAGGACATTGTGTACATACGGGGACATACTCGGATCATCTGTGTGCTACGGAACCCAGCTACAGCTATTCCACGACCGTTGTATTATCTAGCAGCGTGCTTTGGCTGAGAATATTGATCGGTCTTACAGACAGTATTACCGATAGTCATAAGCCATTTCCACTTTTAATTAATCCCGGTTGCACTTGGACTAATGAATAGAAACCTTCTACGGGTAAAACGCATCTTTGCATTACTAATCTTGGTATATGAAAGGGAAAAACATAATTTGACCTTATCGATGTATTTGTGTAGTTTGTGAAGACTCTCATGGGTTTGCTGTATTTTCCCAAATAGTCAATTTTGGGCTTACACTGCATTAAAAAAGACGTTAGATTTTTGCCTTTAAGGGGCAGTTCGTGCGATACAACGGCTGAAGTACAGTTCTTGCCGAAGTTTTGGCACGATTACAATAGCGGACGACCTGTTATGTTGATTTACAATATGAATTCGCCAACGAAAAAAACCTAGACCAAGCGAGAAACGTAGCAAACTAGGTATATTTAAATGAGGTGTCGAATTCCCCAATCACTCCTCTCTGAACCTCGCAAACAAAAATATTATAATACACCGGGATGGACGATTGAGTAAAAATCAGTTTTCCATATCGATTGAAGGTTATTAACAAAGTACAAACTTTATCGAATACACGTACATGTATATCGATAGATTCAGTTCCACGCTGACCAAGACCAAAGCCAACAGGAACGGGCTTCAAACTTTCGTACGGTGTCTCTTTCATGTGTTTACCTATCTATACGCCGGATGTAACTATAGGGTTACAATCCTCGCAAGCACATGCATATATCGCATTAAGATCAAAACTTTGATACAGTCGATTGATATTAATCACAAACTTCTTCCTACTTAAAACTCATTTTGTTAAATTAGATCTGCATTGTTTGCTTTAAATTGTGCATTTTTTTTAGAGAAAATTAATACAGTGCAGTGTACACCACTTAATTTGATTAAAGAAGTACGTGTAGTTAGGAATTAGTTTAACAAATCTAAAGCCTTCAATACCATATTTCTTCGTCCCATTCCACACGAATTATTACCAACCATAACCTTCCCAAACCCTACAAAATCCAACACTGGGTTCAGCATTTTTTTATGGATTTTATCACAATCGGTTGGGTTCCAAAGAACATGCAATGTGCCACTATTTGACTGCATTGCATTTTTTAAAATAGATTTGGGAAGACTACTGTCCACAGTTTTAGGGATTACAGTTGAAGAAAATCAATACCAGGAGATAAGTTATTAGTAAAAATATACAACAGATTGTACCGATTAGTAACATACAGTATTAAGTATCTATACACTATAGCTTGAGGATGTGGAACATACATTCATTTAACACTACATTTCAATGCTGCATTCTGCAATTGGGAGACACATTTCTTAAGTAACATGTAGCTAGATTTCCACAGTCTCAACCTTGTTCACTGCTGTATCTTTTCAACGAAAACAAACATTTAAAAAAATATAAACATGCTACATACAAGCCACATAGCTTGGCACTGAGTAATGACTATTATGAAGAAGATGCATGTAGTTTAGAATACTCTATGGAAGACTTGGTTCATTTTGGCAATAGATGTTCAATATGTAAAAAAAAAAAATAAACAGCATGAACATTTTGGTAAAAATTACTTATGAAGTGATTTTTCTTAAATTAAGGTCCCCAATTATGAAGGTTCAAGCCACTAAATACACACCACTGTAACTTAACTTTACATAATGGAAAATATTGAATACAAATGTTGTAAATTCATTTTGGGTGCAAATAGCCTTTTTTTAAACAATATAATAGGTATTATGATAGACACATTCAGGCAATCCTAAGAGATGCCATTAATGTAGGAGTGCTATGAGCAAATTCTTGAGGTACCCGAGTATTCAGGCAAATAGCAACACCTGATTGGTTGAAGAGGCATGTAAGGTACATTTCCCATATGTACACTTGCATTGTGCAAACACAATAATGGCTTCAAATTCTGGTAGATAGAATTAGACTTTTTCACAATATCAACTGTATGTTAATGATCTACATGTATTTTATAATGAATTCATTGACAGTATTCATCCATGAATACAATAATTTACATTGAATCTGACAAACTCCTTCAGGTGCTTACTTGTTCTCAGCTTTTGTTTGACGGTGTAATTTCTTTATGGCTGAGGACTTTGAGTGCGAGGGCCAGATTCTTAAATAGGCATGGTGGGTGCAGGACCTTGGGTCTATGAAAAAATCGGGGGTCTGGTTTCTGCCCTTTCACCAGCTCAATGAAATCGGTGTTGGTACCTGGGGAGGGGTATGACTTATGAAACATCGGAGGCTGGGATCAAGTAAACACTTAATTTGGCCTATTGCAATATGTATTGTAATATTTTGTTCATATCAAGACATTAGACAACAGTTTTCTTATGCCTACATCTTGATTAGACATGGATGAATTGTTACATAATTCACTGTCTTTTCCAAGAAACTTTCATTGCTATGATACACAAAAAGCAGAGGAAGAAAATTGCCTTGAGAATATACATCAGCTGCAATAATATCTGCATAGATTGAGAATTGGAAGGAAAAAATTGCACAGATACACATCTTGAGAAAAACACCCGCTTTGAATGACAGTACTGGGCATCAAGAATTTAAGAATCAAAATAAGAACGTTAGAAACCACAGTAAATGAACAACTCCTTCGCAAGATAAGGTTCATTCTGAGAATTGTAAAGAACTTCACCATTCCTGGGTGAAAGAGTGAACTGTTTGGATTAATAATGTATGGGATAGACCTGGGAAAATGAATTACAACAATTGTTGTACCAAAAGGATACTAACAGTTGAACATACAAACAGGAAAAATACAAACTCATGAGAATTTGAGAGGAGAGCACTTTGTGGAAAGGAAACATTCAAGTTACAGTCTAAGCTGGTTGGTACCTCTGTATCGACAAATATAAGTATGATCAACTAAACACTTCGGATCAAAGATTTTCACACCACTGCATTGCTTTCTGGAAACAACCCTTGCCACCAATACAGAAGATATAACCAATGTCAAAGATGGGCAGTCCTTACAAAAGTATGCTGAAAGTAACCAGTAACAACAATAAATTAAAATCAAAATCAAAACCACAAACAAACCTCCAATACGAAAACTAAATCTGGTAAATAGAGCTCAGTTCAGCCATTTGAATCTGGTGCATGTAGAAAAAAAGCAGCCTAGAGTGATATGGTATGCACCTGTTTATCACGCCCCTTTCCTCTCAACGTCTCTGCCCCTGTAGTTGGACCTCCCCCTCTTCGTTGCCCATGTGTGTTGTTTGGTCCCGGCAGGGCTAAGGTACCCGGCTCTTTCTTCACCAGCGCTCCTGCGTTGACGTTAGGCCCTAGCTGGTTCCCTGCCTGCATCCCTGGTTCTTGGTCAGTTCTTGCTCCTCGCGGGGGTGAGAGAGGGTGCTGCCAGAGACACTCAGAGTCTTGCTTAGTGAGAGCACAACAGGACCAGTGCCACTTACCCGGGTGACCTGGGTGTCCATGACCACATCCTCTGAATCCACCTGTCCAAAGGAACACAGAGGATATTGTGATCAAGTAAAAGTGATAGATGCTGAGACAGTCTGCACAGCAATAGTTGATGGTCATGCACTGATTTAACATTAAACTGGTACTCACTACGACTCTTTAGACAAAGCAACAAACAAAAGAAAGTGATGTGATATGTCAACCTGTGTACTGCGCTGGCATCAGATTTTGAGTTTGTTACATTCTAATCAATTCTTACCTGGCATTGTAGCGCCGCAAGCACAGGTAGCTTGTCTGCTGCCCTCACTTGAGCAGAATGTACAACAATGCCAAATTCCAGTGTGTTCCCTCCAACCTTCATGTACGGTCACCTTGAAGGGACTACCCTAAAAATTGAAAAGCAAAACACATCAGTGAATTTCAAAGTCAAGATCTTTGCTTGACATCCTAGGGTACTATTGCAGTGTTGTGGACAAGACCATCACCACCAAAAGTCTTTTCACAAGAACAATCACGAGTAAATAGGTTGAACAATGACAAAGGAATGCTTTTGTTGCAGTTCATATGATTTGTATGTGACTTTATTTCTGACGGAAGGTCTTGTGTTGGTCGTGTGTTGGTCATGTTGGTCTTATAATGGTTTTGTGGGGGTCTTAATGTCTTGCTGGGTCTTGTGATGGTCTCATGGGGTCTTGTGATGGTCTCATGGGGTCTTGTGATGGTCACATGGGGTCTTGTGATGGTCACATGGTGTCTTGTGATGGTCTTATGGGGTCTTGTGATGGTCTTATGGGGTCTTGTGATGGTCATATGGGGTCTTGTGATGGTCTTGTGGGGTCTTGTGATGGTCATATGGGGTCCTGTGATGGTCATATGGGGTCTTGTGATTGTCATATGGGGTCTTGTGATGGTCTTATGGGGTCTTGTGATGGTCATATGGGGTCTTGTGATGGTGTCATGGGGTCTTGTGATGGTCTTATGGGGTTCTCTTTCAGTTACATATTTCCTTCGAATGAGGCCCTTAGTGTATTTACCAAAAAGAACATGACTACTGTAAAGACATATTGGTAATGAACCAATGAAAAGATCAAATCTCAACAACGTTGGCTAAGTTACCGGATACATGTATGGAAGGAGAAAGACAGGAGATGTTTACATCAGATTTCATAAAATACTGCTTTACACAAAGGTCTGGACAAAAAAAAACAAAACAGCTAGACATGCCTTTATGTGTTGGCCGTCTAAGAATACGCTTAGGGTATGTGTAGCATGGATTTGAGGAGTGTATTCAATGCGGTAAGAACCGTCATCCTCGTCAAATATACTGCAATTCACAACCCTGATGGAAGCAAAACAAAATAGGAAAGAAAAATAACAAAAGTATATTCAACATATTGTAGCAGAACAAATGCAAAAAGTATAGAAGTGCCAATGCAACAGAACGGGAATAAACGAGGATCCGTAGAGAAATGAAAAGCAATGTAAACATCAACCTAAAAACTAAGCAAGTAAACAAAACATGAGAAAACGTATAAAACATATATCCCAAGTGTTGAAGATGCCAAATGAAAATGAATAAACTAAACAAATATGGCCACATACTGATAAAAAGAGAACTGTTAATGAAGCAACCTGCTTATACCAAGAAAAATTGAATGTCCCAAGTCTCTACGTTCTTTGTTGGCCAATACTGATAACACAAGGCCCCTGTTATAACAAGGTAATTTGTTACCGGTAAGACTCAACATCCAAGGCCCCTGTTATAAGAAGGTAATTTGTTAACAGTAAGACCAAACATCCAAGGCCCCTGTTATAACAAAGTAATTTGTTACCAGTAAGACCCAACATCCTTCTTATAAAGGTGTTTGACTGTACTGCAATAGTATTCTCAATACCAATGTGGACAAAAGTAACTTTGTAAACAACTTTCAAAGGCAAAATACATGTAAATGTTCCACTAATTTAAAATGAAATACTCAGATTTAAATCAAACAGGGGAAACCAATGAAATCAACCTCTGACAAAGATTTTTCTCAAAGCAACCAATCACAATGCCCATTTTGCAATCAACGTTATTTTAGCACCTTGAAGGACCAAGATGACTGCACCAATGCATCTGGTCATTGGTGCACCATGTTTCATCTGATTGTACACACAAGTTGGTATCATCCTTATTTCCTTTACAGACTTACCTGTTTCTAACAGACTCCACAGCCAAAGTTGCGCGTACATCTTCCCCTCCTTTGTTGTAGGGTTGACCATCGATGTCTTGAGTGATGAGAAGGAACTCAGATATCATACCTTGTCTTGCTTCATGAACTCCTACAAGGATGACATGAGGAGCACATATTAGCAACATCTTGAAACCTGGTGCAAAGTTTAGACAGAAAATGGTCAGCTTCTTGTTTTCCACCATTGTATACGGACAATACAATGACAATTTACTTTATCAAATCCAGACATGAACTTAAGATTTGAATGATTTGACATACCTTCCCCCATCACGTAGCATTTCATTGGATCCAGTTGTTTGACTTCTAAGACACCAGGCACTTCATATCCATTCACTTTGCCAGCTTTAGCCCTTGACTTGAATCTCAGCATGTTATCAACTCCAGGAGTACATTGATACGAGACTCGGTTCAGCTCACTAAGACGTTGGCCAAGGGTTGGCTTCAAGGCTAGAACTTCCTGGGTGTTACTCTCTGACAGAGCATGGGTTGTTGTATTACAAGAATGCTGCATATCACGTAGGAGCTGCTGCAATTGCATGTGATGTCCTTGGAGGGACTTGATACGACCTTCACAGACCTTGGAGACGTGGCTAAGAAGGCTTCGACGGTGTGCCTGTAATGCTTGGATGTAGTTATCAAAGTAGGAGTTGATATCATGGTGGAGTTCGGTAGACCGGTCTGCGACAGACACCTCGGTACGGTTAATGGAATTAATTCCACCACCAATGGCCTGGATGTGGGGCTGAAGACGTGCAACTAGGTTAGCAAGGACACGCTTATGATGCTGTATGACATCCTCAGAATATTCAACCAGGTGCTCTCGATGCTCTACAAGACAGCAATCTCGGCAGACAGACTGATCACATGTCTCACAGTACATCTTCAGCTCTTCCTGGGGATGTTTAAGGCAGATGACAGGACAGCTTAAGGATGCTGCTCCATGGCGACGGGCCTCATGCATGGAGAGGACAGTGTGGGTTGCTGTCTTACGTTGTCGCTTGTGAGCTTGAGCACAAAAGCCACAGACATTGACCATACATTCCATACACCTAGATACTGCCTTGGCGTTATCCGTGCAAAGATCACAGACGGTTTCTCCCGACTCTGGCTTTAAAGATTCCAACATCAGCTGCTTCTTTACCATAAAGTCAACAGGAAGCAACTCGGGACCTTTACACGGAAGATCAACCTCAAGATCACATGTTGGGCAACGGATAATGACACTATGCTGGCTGCTGCGTCCACTTCCTAAGCTACTCAATGAACTCCCTGGACTGCTTGGGTCCTCTCTACTTGACAGGTGTGGTGACAGGGTCTTGAGACAAGAACTACAGAAGGTATGAAGGCAAGGTAAAAGACGAGGATCAGAGTAACGTTTCTTGCAGATGCCACATGTCTGCTGGAGGTCTGTTTCCATGGTGATGGGATGTTTGGGCGTGCTGAGAGGGGGCGTGGCAGAGGCGGATGGAGTAGCTGATGAGAGGGACTCACTATCTCCACTTAAAGTGTCAGACATGTTGCCTGATAGCTACTTTAAGTCAGGCTCCAACAACCAACATGATGAACCTGTTGAGGAAAAGAAGAAAATTATCATCCACAAAAACCTATATCAATAATCAGAAACTAATGAGGAATTTCATCTCCTGATGAGGACTTAAACAAGCTACACGCTAGAAATATCTGCCGATCAGTAGATTAAGCTGTACTAGTGACTGAACCTAACAACTGCCTCTAACAACAATAAACAACTGTGTAGGTTTAATTTTTTGAATGGTTTGGCAAAGGTCCAGGTAGTTTAACAGTGTTTGGAAATAGTCTCCTCTTTTAACTCTACAGTATCATCTTGCCATAGAGGAAGAATACAGAAGTCGCAACTCTGGCACTTCAAAGTCTTTGATGATTGTCGCTGCCAATTGTCAGATGAATAATAGAAAACATTCCAATAATGCCGAGTGGGCCTACTGCCTGCAGCTTAGCTGGACAAATTGAGCCAGAAATAACTTAACAAAACTTGTAGTGTAGTGTTTTGCTTGCAATTAAATAAAAATCATTGCGGTGACCAGGAAATAAAGAGAGAAAAATCCCTGATGTTAGACTTGCCGTACTTTAACCATCTTCAATAAACATTTTTATATTCATATACTGTTCAATAATCCGTGCAAATTAGTTTCTAATTTTATTCTTCTCCAATACATCAGTTTTCAAAGAAAGCGTTTGTTAACTACATCAAACCAGGTGGAGTTTGCGCAATGCAGGACCCGTTGCTGTGTGATTTTTCATGATTTTCCGTTTTCAAATTCTTCAAAAATTAGTATCTTCATTTACTGGACACGTACACCCACAGGAATGACTGTCAGGTGGCTACTAATCTGACAGGCAACCTCCATTGACACGTGAGTATTGCAGCCATGCCTGCCGCGCAGTAAAGAGCCCCCAAAATTTGTGGTGTTGCGGTAGGCCTAATGCCGGTTTTTGTCAAGTGGTGTCCAGGCATCAAACTCTTCCGAAGTTTTTTTTAAAATAATGCAGAGATGTCATAATTCATCTCCAAAATTTCGCAAGATAAACAACAGTTACCTAAACATCGATATTACAAGTTTCACACCTGAAAAAGCATGAAAAGTCGTCTCTCCATTCGTCGTATCCTTGGCTTCCAGTTCCCCAATCTCTGTGATCTCTCTCACAAAAGAGTATTATTTAATAAGTCTGCTACCCACGCCACAGCAGACGATAAACACGTTTGCAAATCAACAAACATTCCGGTGAAAATGGACAGGGTACAAGACACAATGTGCGACCTCTTGAGGGTGCTATTTCAGTTTATCGTAGGGTTATTTTTCATCGTAAGTTCACGTGTTTGTCGTTCTTGTCATTCTTGCATGTCTGAAAGATCACTAAATAATTAAATGCTGCAATTATTTAGCAAAAACTTAAATTTCAGGAAATGTGTCACTACAAGTAATGAAATATTTTGCTCTTTGTTTGTCGGACGTGCGTCAAGACCTGTAATTGGGCATTCAATTAGCCGCTGGCCTTCGCAGCTAAGAAAGATGAGTGACGTCTCATTGGATGCAGTTGAAGACGTTGACATTCATGATTCAGGGAAGTTCAAGTACATTCTCATTAAAATATGGCCAGAGGGCGATGAAAGCAACTACAAACATATAGTGAGAGGCTACAAATGGGCCGGATATCATGGTAGGCCTTTTTCTTAGCGCAACATACGTATGCATACCGAGGTTATATGCAATCACACGTATGAAGCCAAAACGATGGTTGTGCCTGTATTGTGCATGTTCAATGTGTACTAGACACGCATTGCAGCCGTTCAACGGTATATCAACAGTAAAAACACCGCCAACTTGTGTGGTAGTTAAGCGGTTACAGCATAATGGTTTGTGATGCATGGTGTGGGTTCGAATCCTGGGTTGAAAGTGTGGACAGTGAGGGTTTTTTTAAGGAAAATAAAGCCTGAATGTTATTAGGAGCCTAATTTCACACATAAAGTTTTTATGGTTGGTTGAGCATCTAGATATCATGCATTGTGCATGGTTGTGAACCGTGGTTTGGATTCATATGTGTGATTGCATATATAGCTCTAAGAATTGGGCTAAGTACACAAATAAATTCCAGCACTAGCATGACTAGTGCCTGTGGCTTTGCCAATGTTCAGCTCATCGAGTTTGACCTACTCAAGCTGCATGAGTCTGCCGTTGTGAGGGTAATTTTGCATCATGGGATTCCATGTTGATCTTGGCACACTTGGTTTTTCTTCTGGAGACTAAAAGGCACCTTCGTCATGCCTGTGATGTCACTGTGTCATGTGATGTCTTGTTTTGGTTTCCAGAATTGAAGTAGCCTGGTTCTATTTAATGTGAGGTACAAGACAAGGCTAATCAGGCTCGATGTTTGTCAAAAATAATATAATTTTTTTTAAATGAAGCAAGAATTTGCACTGGACTTCAAGTAGCAAATCTTTTCATTCAAGTGTATGCTTCAGCCCTCATCTTCCATGTAACCACTGATGTCCCACTTGTGTTCAAATGGGATAAACAAGTTGAAATCTCATTGAAGTAGCTTGCTTTCTCTCATTCTGGTTGAATGGATGTGTATTATTTAGCTGAACCGTTTTACTTGTCATTCTATTGCAGCTGACATATTTGATCAGTGGGAACCGAAGCTTCGATTGCAGAAGATTAGCTGTTATTGTGAGGGTGGTGGACGGATACAACACGATCCTCAAAACAAGACGATATTGGTCTACGGTTACTCAATGGTAAATGCAATCCTAGGATATTTTACTGAATTCCCTACTCAGAGTTAAATAGAAAGTTACTCAAAGGAGTGTATGAAACAATCCTGCTTGAAGCAAACATTATGTGAATGGTTTATTGTAGTAACAGGTTGTTTGTAACTGAGTCCGAGTTCTCAACTTTACTTCTGCACAAACATTCTATAGTTTATGTGGAAGTTCTTAGGAATTCCTACATATTGTTGAACTTCTGTTTTTGTTTACTTCTTTCTTGAGGGTTTTGGGCAAGCGGATCATAGCATCACAGTGGAGAAGTTAAAAAGCAGATACCCAAACTACGCAAGTATTACATTCACCAATGAAGGATACTAATGTTGACCTTGATTGGTGTAGCCTAAGCTTGCTGATTTAGTGGATGGAGGAGGGGACCGGGGGCCTGGGGGTTGAAGTTGTAGATGAGGGAGTGGCTTGATGTAAGATATTGGAGAGAAGCATCTCAGGCTGATATCATCGGATGGATGGAGAAGACCGCTACTTCCGTTATTTTCAATCTCATTTGATCTCTCCCAGTGAGCAGAGTTGAAGTGTTTAGCATCTGTTTCTGTTATTTTAATTTAGTTACAATGAATGCGCAAAATGTTTATTCAAGCCTATGTCGTTGATACAAAGCTCTTGCCCTCTGAAGATGCGCGAACAAATAACCTCTTCTTATATACCGATACAAGGGTTGGATCCCAAGTTCAAAAATGGAGATGGGTATCAAACCTTCCTATCTCTTCTGGCCGAGTACATATTTATTGCTAAAGTGTAAAAAAAAAAATTAGTATCATAGCAAGATCCATTACCAAAAGCTGTCTTCTGCATCATGAGTCAATTTTGATGATAAAGAAGGAATATTTGTTAACAATCTTGTGTGTAAGACGTACATGTAAAATGGACACATTTTCTTGTAACATTTTCATAAATATAAAAATCCCTTTCTCTTAACCCCTTTGCGACAAAAGCCGGCAAGAGCCACTCCATTGTGTGAGGATTAGTGCATACCATACATGCAGTCTAGTCACCATGCAGCTGCTGGTTCAATGTGGGCCTGCTGCTGTGCAGAGCCCTGCATACTGGGCATACCACAGCCTAGCAGTCGCAGTCAAAATAATCCTGCCGCGAAGGGGTTTTAAAGTGACTGTTTTTCCTCAGAATATGTGCCAACCTTTAAGGTTTACTTCTGAAAGTTAGTACCAAATAATAATCTGTGAAAATTCTGTGTTTTCACAAGTAGAAGATGTCATTTTGTTAATATAATAAAAAGATGGACTAAAACATCCGAAAATTGATTTAAAAATTTGAAATTTTTGTTAGAGGTGTTGCACACGATGTACATGTACATCCATTAGGAACATGACTTGCAAAAGTTAAAAGTTTGATGTTTGATCAGTTGATGTTTCAGCAAGTCTGGACATTCCAGCAGCTTTGGGGGCACAGATGAAATTTGATACAATAATCTAATTATTTATTTCTCTCTGGGTTTTGTCACGGGTTTTGTCACGGTTTGCATAGTAAACATTACATTTAATGCTAGCAAGACTAATCACAGCCTATTAAAATTCCAAAAATGAAATATTCTGGTTAAATGTTAAATTCTGGTCCAAAACCCTCAGGTCAGTTCTTAATTAGTGTCACTAACATGCTCTAAATTCTACTTATAATCACAATAACAAATTCTAAGAATAAAGACTATGCAGATGTGTTTCTTTAAAAATGAGGATTAAATGGCAAGTATAATTCAACTATAAATTTCAACAATCTTAAATTCTGTCCCCTTAGAGTGAACAAAAACAAGATTGGGGATGTTTGTCTCAACTCAGAGATCATTGAAGGCATTTAGGTACACGGCTCATATTCAGCCACACAATCATAGAAGGTCTTGTGGACGTCTGGATGCTCAAAACAGACTGCGCCGCCACCACGATACATTTGAGAGGTCTGTCAACAAGAAAAATAAACAGGTGTCAATAAGAGTTATCAAGAAAGGAACCTGTGATACTGTTGGTGAGAGAAAGTAACATCTTAAACAGCATTTATATGGGATGTGAATGACCTGAGGTCAGCCAAGTCAAGGTAGATGAGACAATGTTATGGCAGACATACCTGACGATTAATACCTCCAAAACAAGCCCACTGCAGGCCAGACTTGGTAGTCACTGCCCACTTGGAGTGATCTTTGGTGCCCTTGAAATCGCTTCCACCTTTCAGACTAACTTTCTTGACATTGTAGACATTAAGGCCTGCTTCACAAGAAGAGTTGAGATTGCGTCCCCCATTCTGCCATGTTTCACAGTACAGGCCACTCTTGAAGTAATGAGCAAGCCAATCTTTATACAGATCTGAGAAAGAAAAGCAACAATGTGTATCAACAAACATGATATGAGGCATTGATAAGTGAAGAAAAGATAAAAAACACATCGGAGAATGAGATGTGGTTTCAAACAAAAGTTCAAAATTCTTCATTTGAGGTGTTCAGTTGATGTTTCTTGCTAGCAATTCAAGGACCATTGCATAATATCCTCCCTCTTGTGTGGGAAGTAGGTTAACATGTTTGCAACCTGAAGGTACAGTATAGTAGACAAGGTCAAGAAAGCTGTAGAAAAAGGGTGTTTATTTCATGACTTTTTGATGAACTTGGTCCAAATTCACGTCCAAATTTACTGCTGACTTGAGCTAAAAACAGCTACCGGAAATTTGGTTCCTTCGTGAATGTCTACTAAACTTTATTTACGTCCCCAAAGGAGAACTACACTCACCTAGACTCCATTTGCTGGCTTTGTTAAAGCTGATAAATATCTTCCCGTCTTTGGACTGCAGAGACAATTCTCGATTCCATGGAGCAACTGTTACATGTACACCGTTAATCACATCCTTGATGCTGGGGTTATCGCCAGCCAGGCTAGAGGGGAGCTGAGAGTCATAGACCCCAGGATAGTTGTATTTCAACTGCTGACCTGGTGTAAAAGAGGTTTTAAA
>NW_019091381.1:606977-621892 GCF_001949145.1 Acanthaster planci | reverse complement strand
TGTCATACTTTGGTACTCTAAAGGATATAGTCCTAGATTTAACCCCCCCCAGTAATGAAACATATAAAACTTACCTATTTTTTCAAACTGGTTGTAAGGATAAGTAACACATAGCAATGTCTGGCCATTACGTCTAGCATTGTCTGGCCAAGTGTAGCCTTTAGATCCAGGTATAGGGAATTTGGGTACGCTGTGAACCAGCCAGAATCCAGTGTAATCATCAAAGGCAACAACACCTGTAAAATTGGAGAGAAGACGCATTAATCTCAACCCCTAGGGTGTGGATGTGAATTCATACTGAAACCAGAGGATTTGGGAATGTAAGGGCTTACCCTTCCCCACCCCCATGTAGGCTAGAGAATCAATACAAAGACAGGGCATGTAAGTTGTTGTGGCTAAAGATGCATTGCTTGAATTATTGTGTAGGACAGTGCACTCCCATTGGAGTACAGGCATGAAGGAGGAACCTCAATGGTGCATGTGACTGATAACCATTTAATGTTGGGTTTTCTTCCCTGAAACGCTGCTGGGTGTAGGTTTTTGTGGTTTGTAAATTTTTCAACCTTGCAATTTCAACTGCAAGAATGAAAAAAAAATTCTAAATGAGTCCATGTGTCCTCGATAGAACAAAGGGAGAAGTGTGCATGTTTACATGTCATCTAGAAACAAGTGGTTCAAGTTAATGGACTCTGTGTCGTAGGTCATATAACCAAACCTTGCTTTGACTATGCTCCGATTCTTTGCGGAGACCGTGATCTGAATATTCGTAAGCATGTGTACAGTGATCCTTATGAAAATGGAATGGGAGAAAGAGGAGATATAAAAGCCAAATGTTGCTGTAAAAAGACCTCAAATTGGAAAAAAGTTGACTGATGAATGGCTAAGAGGTATATGAACATGCTGAAACAAGATCAAAAACTGAAGTCAGACATCTCAAAAAGGAGTAACATTAACATGGATAATCCCTCCAGTAAAGTCCCAAAAGGACATCCAATTGCCAAATCTTCCTAGTTTAGTTACCTTTAGAATGCCCAATAAGACCTGACTGGATCTCTTCCCCTGCAGGTGGTTGATCATTGTACATCAAATAGGCAAAATTCTGGAACAGAAATGAGTGTGTTAAAATTAACTGGGTGTGTATCAAGTCACATAAAAATGTAATATGAAACAGATTGAGAATTTAAAGTTGGAAAGGTGTTTGTAACTTTTAATTTGTAAACCTTTATTTTGCCCTAGCAATGTCATTCTGAGTTTCCTCAAGTTTCCAGAGTTACGAAGCTTCAAACATATCTGAGGTGAAGTAATATAGGCTTGATAAATTTGACCCAAAAGTGGTCCTGTGTCCACGATAAATACCTTTTCTTGGGCTTTCCACCAATAAAGATGGCTAAACTGTCTTGGGTATTCATGAATGTTGCTTTTTGAAAATGGATGGCTGTTATTCAGATCATGTCAACCTCTGCCAGAATTATCAGTAACCCATACAATCATGAGGTTAGTTATGAAGATGAAATGTACATGACTACATTAGATAACTTGTATTTCTCCATCTTACATCACTTCCTTGGTTCCGATAGATCTCTTCCAGGGTGTATGCAATGGCATGGTCAGTGTCTTTGAGCGAGGCACTGGAAAGAGTCAGCACTGGATTGTTGACATCCATGTACATATGAGCATACCCATCTTTAATCTCCTGTACTGAGCTGGCTGAGTCTTGAGGAAGTTTGTACACAACAAACCTGTTCAGAATTAGGAAAATTCAGACCCTTCAGAAACTCTGAAATTTAAAACTAACTTGATAAATGATGAAGGGCATCCCCTATCAGATATATTTTTTAGCATTTGTGTCAACAATGTAGCCGGGTACCTTGACAGAGTACGAGATTTAATATAATATCACAACTTTAGAGAAAGAGACATGAAAGGACAGTAAGGACGAAGGTGGAAAGTGTCAGCAAGATTGTGAAAAAGCATGAAATATTAAAATAATGAATGGAAAGAATGAAGTGCACACACTTCTTTAAGAGACATACCAATCAACTGGATATCCATCAGCACCCTTGCACCCCACTCCTGCCTCACTGGTCCCCACCATTATGGCAGTCAAGGCCAAAAATGTGAACGTCATCACACTGCTTGGCATCGTGAAACTCTCACAAGGATTCAACCAAGATCAGTCTAACGGACGTCTTCAAAGTAAAAATGTGGCCAAAATGGACTTTAATAAGTACATGTTTACTCCACGTAGCAGTCGAGACCCAACAATATTTTGAAAGTTTCTAATAACCAGTGTTCTTGTAGTCAAGTACTTTTCAATAACCAAGTTCTATGCCAAATATTCAACTAGTTAGGAGGGAATAAAGCTGGAATACATAGGCATTTCACTTTATTTCCTCCTAACTGGTTGAATATTTGGCAGAGAGCCTTGGTACTCAAAAAGTATTCCACTACAACACCACATAATGAAATGGCTGTTGCATATACTCTGAGGCAGTTTGAGCAGTAAGACCTCTATTTGTAGTACGAGTCCTTTTGAAGGTATCTCCAAGAAGCTACCATCAAAAGAATTACTTTCAACTTGATGTAATAATCAGGGAAAAATAAGAAAGGTTTTGGAAGGGGTGCATACAGTTCAAAATTTCAGTAGAATAGTTCAGAATACAAGTAACACAAAGTATTTTATGAATATTAACTGACACTTCTTTTGTACAGAAGATTAAACTTGATGACAAAACAATCTAAGGTAATATACAGAATCAGAAAGAAGGCCAATACTTCCCAACAAGCAAGGTACTCGTATCTATGATGTCATTTCAGGAAAACTATTTCTGCCACTTCATAAAGACAAAAATCTGGAAGTTAAAAAGTTAATCCCTAGCTATGTCAAAAAGCCTTCTTGGTAGTGATTCATTCAGCGACTCTTACCTTCACAAACTCCCAACTTTACCAAGTTGGTTGCAGAAACTGTGGCGTGAGACAATCTGTCTGTGGTTTCTTTTTCTCCGTGAATTTATAGGAAAATTTTGCACATGCATCGTATTTGAAACTTGAAAATCCAGATGGATTTCCAGCAACCCAGGGTAGCACAAATCCTTTGTTAATTTCCTTGTTATTGACAAAACAGGAGTTGCTGTTAATGACATTTTGCTGGAACATGTCACGAGACGAAACATATTCTTTCCCCCCCTACCTCCACAAAACCTGCATGTGAGAAAGTAATTGAAATTCAGATTTCTGTAAGAAGGGACAAATTTCTATGTATAATTCACACACTGCTGAAGAGTTTCTATGAAGGGAAGCTTTGATCTACCGATGTGGAAAGCTCATACATCACACCATGACATTTTACAAAGTCAAATTTCTATATGGAAAAAGAATATAAGCTGTTTTTTGCTCTTTCCAGTTTCGAAGGGAGTCAGTGTAGTCAACGATTAATCTGTTTGCAGTTTCCTGATGCACTTTAAAAGTCAACAATCTGAACTTTCACATTGGTTTTGACATATCAACACTTGTTTGTAATCTGTCAACTAACAATTTTGAAATGTGAGTTATCTCTAATTCATTTCCTTGTTTAATCATGGCATATTGAAAATGAAAACATAAACAAATGCTTAATGAAAGGGACAAGAAAGGTACAATATAACATCAATTGTACCGAACTTTTCTTGCTTTTACAAAACTTCAAGCATGGGATGGATTTTTAAAAGGATTTGGAGAAGATGTGAATTATGCTGTGAGCTTATTGAGGATATAAACAGGAAAAGCATCATGCGATATCCAAGATAAAGCTAAGTGTGACATGTTATCAAGGAAGAAGGGTGTTTGACAATAAGGGTTTTCAGTGTAAGAAAAAAATTCTGGATACTAAAACTTGTTTTACAAAATTTGAGCAGAAACAAAAGTACACACATCTTTCACTGGGTATGTAACATTGCATCCATACATATCACTCCTGCCTCACTGGTTCCCACCATGGTAGTCAAGACAGTCACAGCCAATCACATCAATATCATCACAATGGTGGACATCATGGAATGCTCTCTCAAGACTTCAACTAATGTCAGTTGCAAATATCTGACTGAACTTTAAAGCAGATATTTTGACTCTGTAACCAATACACTGATCAACTTGAAAAAGCTACATATCCAAAATACAGAATTTGAAGACAAAGTTTGTTGTTCATTTCCTTGCAATCTTTCAAACAGTATCCAATAGAAGTCATTCAAAGAATTATTGTCACTTTCAATGAGGTAGGACTTCCTACATTGACACATTTAAAATGTCAAATGAATGGACCATGATGCGTGCCATATATCCCCAAATGACAAACTTGGTGACAAAACAAATCCCTGTCCACAGGACCACAGAGGACAAAATGTATGCAAAACGGTTATGACACCAATGTCCCTTCTGCATATCTACTAGATATGAAACCAACACAAGTGTGTCACGGGAAACAAGTCAACGCCTACCTTGTCAATGGGTCCCTTTTTTTTTCCTTGGGGGGGCTGTTCCATCAGCAACTAGCTTTTAGGTCACAAAGTTAGTTGTGAAATTACCAAACATCAGACTTATCTGTGTTTTGGAATAACACGTGACAACTTCGGTCAAAGTTCATGTGCATCATTCTTCACTCTGCTTTATTGCAGGGAAGAAAACAAATCAAAATCAAGAGGGGTAAAATTAACAGGTGCAAAACAATCAATTTCAACGTACGTGGACCGTTATTACAATGTCGGCATATTTTAAAGATAAATTTAAAGGTGCTGAAAATAGAAAATTTGTGGACGGGCCCAGTTCAAAACATTGTGAGAACTGTCAATATCCGTCCATGTTCTATGCAAGCGCAAACAGGGTACTTGTGGCAATCTTCTGCAGCAAAAGCACATCAGTCTCTGCCAGTGTCTACACCAAGTCAGGAAAGGTGGCAGCCTCCAGTGAAACCCCGGTTCAGATATTCTCATGGCCCTCCATATGAAGTCCCTGCCCTGACAGTCTCGGTCTCCCTGGATGGTGTAGGCTTGGTGTTTGGCTGGGAGCACTTGATCCCTTGACACTGAACCAAAGTCCTCCCATACTAGTAGGCTTGGGTGGTGACTGAGGGTAACGCCGTCTGGCTAAATATTTCTCTCAAACAGAGAGCCCTAAAACAGAGAGTTTCATGCAGACTTACAAATATGGTCTACAGAATAAATCTGGTGGCACTAGCTAATCCTTACCACTGTAGGGCTATCTATCCTTGATGGGGGGGGCATTAATTTACACCTTTTTTTGAACATTGTGTCTATTATCTTATTCCATTTATAAAAACTCAAAAGGGAAAATCCTCAATCCATCAATTCCTTTAATATTTTGTTTTGCTTAAAACTTGGAGAAGACATTCGATATTGTGGCCCCCCAAACCAAACTCATGGGGATACATGTCCCCTGTCCCCCCAGGATTTCCGCCCATGTATACACCTAAAACACAAAATATCACTAAATCTAATATGAAGTAAAAGTGTATCTCAAATAGGGCTAAACCAGTCTTCACCCAACATATAAGCTTGCGGGACGTAAAACATCATATCAGTTCAGAGGTTTTCATTGTCACACAAAATTCTGCTCAAATCCAAATAAACTCCCCAAACTGCCAAAACTTGAGCTTCACTGCAACAGGTGCCGTTATGCTTGCCAACTAGATCAAAAAAATATACAGTTGATACGTGATGCCAAATAAAGTTCAGAGAATTCGTCATTGGTTTAGCATTCCAACAGTTCAAGTAGAAAATACATAGTTTCAAGACATCTAGCCTGCTGATGTTTAAATGACACAGCTTTGATGATTTTCCTCTCAAAATATCATCAATCTTACTCCATATACAAGTAGGAACAAATGGCACCTCAAAGCAATTTGAATCAGATTAGATAAAGAAATTACTCTAGCAAAGTTCAAAGAAGAAACGTTGAATTTAATGAAAGAAAAGTAAAAGGGAAAACTCACTAATGGAGGCATATTCATAGTCATAAATACTAGGGGCTATAACTTGGATTGACCTAACTTGGGCAGGGGTTATGCTTAGCCATTTATGGCTAATTTTTAACATCTGTAACTTCCCTGAGGCAGGGTTCAAGCTGGCCATTGGCGTGACAAATCCCACATGGATTTTCTGTTTGCCAAACAGTCCAGCTCAATTTAAAATAATCTGAGCAGCCTACCTTGTTGTCTTCACTCCTGAAACTTCCAGACGTTCAAAGTCCAGGGTAGTAAAATTGGCTGAGCGATTGCCCAGGTCTGTATGCTACAAACAGTCCGCTTTGATGTGAACAAACCAAATCATGGCTATGCTTTTTCAAGATTTCCTGCAGAATTGCAATGAAGTGCATTGCTGTTACTCGAAAAAATTAAATGTGATGTAAAAATGAGTCCCATGTCACTGCAGCCACTTTTTGAGTTTTACTCTTTATTAGATTGAGGAAAGTGAGCTCATTGTTTTGATGTGTCGTCAGTCAGTTTGGTATGATGAAAATTGACTCTGTGTTGAATTTAAAATGTTGAGTGGTCCTATATTGATTGAACACTGCAAGATTCTAACTCAAAGTGGTTCTGGTGAGATGTGACTCATTTTTGCAGAGTGTGTCACAAATATCAAAACATGATTAAAATAATTTGACATACAGGTATCTTTGTTTGACTTCTAAGACACCAAGGACTTCATATTCATTCACCTACCCAGCTTCAGCCCTTGATTAAAATCTCATCAACTTCACAAATGCATTGATATGAAACTTGTTTCAGCCTGCTGACATGTTGACCAAAGGCTGACCTCACCATGGACAAGAGATATTCACATTCCATCAACTGTACTCCCAGGACTGCAAGGGTCTGCTCTGTTTGATGAGGTGCAAGGTTCTGAAGACAAGAAAAAGACAAAATAAAGGCAAGGTAGAAGACAAGGATCAGAGTAACGCTTCTTGAAGATGCCACACGTCTACTGAGGGTTTGTTACCATGGTGATGGGATGCTTGGAAGCACTTTGAGAGTCTTGAGAGCTGTGGAATTGAGAAATTGAAGAAATATGGCAATGAACCTCTGGCCTAGACTGAGGGCTTCCAATTCTTAGCAAGTGAGATGCAAACAGGTCCGAAAGTGGCACAATATAGCCTTTTGCAGAAGAATGCATTTTCAAAATGACTGCTTTTTGGGGCAGTGAAATTTCCTTCATTTTAGGTGTGGTTTGCATTTGGTGAGAATTTCTCAAAAATTCATCAATCAACCCACTAGAAATTGAACGGAAAATAAAAGAGGACATGTCAAACATTTTTCTGTTCAGCCTGGACACCCGTGGGAGTTGTGGATTATTTTGAACATAATTTTGAAATATAAGGATTTATCATTGGTGCCTATGGGAATTTATTTCAGGGGTACACCTATACTTCACCCAAGTTTTCAGTTGGTTCAAGGATAGTTGAGGAGTTTGTTAATAATTGTCAAGATGTTTATTAGAAGGAAACATGTCAAACTTGCTTCGAATGGCTGGGAGTTCATGTCTGTTGGATGTTTTTCTCATCAATACACTTTGCAATTTTGTAAGTTCAGCTGAATGCTTTACCACCTGAAAATGGATACAAGTAACTCTGTCCAGACCAGAAAAAGCACACCTTGCTCACTTTTTATTGTCCATATTAGAACATCACACCTAATCCTCCAAAGTACAGGATAAAAAGGCAAGGTTGGGGGTTCGAATCCATTTAGTGGCAGTGATCTTGGGCAAAACATCCCAATGTGCCAGTCTGCACCCAGCGGTAAATGGGTACCTTTGAGGGCACATATAGCTGTTTTGTATTTCAACCGATAAATAGCATCAGTGGGCTGATGTACTCCCAGGGAGCCGATGAGATGATCTTAAGAAAAATCAAATGTTGTGAGCCCAATGTGCAGGGATAATGATGATATATTGGCTCCTTTGAATTCCAGGTACTGTAAGATACTGTGCGCCTTATAAGTGCTTGATATTATAACAATGAATATTCATCACACTCGCTACAACATAATACACAACTCAACACTAACAGTTAATACTATTACAAGAATTTTCTGAAATTGGAAATGAAAGAACAAATGTCCTGGCAATTAATATATTGAAATGAGCATTTTACATGTTCAAATACAAATGTAGGCTTCATCATTTGTGAAATTGGAATCACAACAGAACCAGTTCAGTTGGCTGAGTAACAGTGCGAGGCAAACTGATTCAACACAAATGAAACTGTGGTGTAACTCGGGCTAATGTGTGCGGCATCTGGGGCACACACATAAGTTGCAGCTGCATAGCTGTAAAAAAATCAAAATCCTTAGGTCCAAAATCTTTAGGTAAATTCTTACTACCATGCTCACTACCACACTAGTGTCACTACCATGCTCTAAATTCTAATTATAATAATAAATCCTACGGATTAAGACTGCGGAGACATTTTCCTTTAAATGAGGATTACATGGCAAGTAATAATTTAACAGAAAAGTTTGATCATTAAAATCATCTGCAAATTTCAATATAAATAATCAATCTTAAATTCTGTCCCTTCAAAGTGAACCAACACCAAATTGGGGGTGTTTGTCTTATCTCAGAGATTTAGGTACATGGCTCGTACTCAGCCACAGAATCATAAAAGGCCTTGTGGACGTTTGCATTCTCCAAACAGACTGCACCGCCACCACGATACATTTGAGAGGTCTGTCAACAAAAAATAAACAGGTGTCACCAAAAATTATCATGAAAGGAACCGGTGATATTGTGGCAAGAGAAAGTAACATCTTAAACAGCATTTATATGGGATGTGAATGACCTGCTGAGGTCAGCCAAGTCAAGGTAGATGAGATTATGTTATGGCAGACATACCTGACGATTGATACCTCCAATGCAAGTCCACTTCTGGCCAGGCTTGGTAGTCACTGCCCACTTGGAGTGATCTTTGGTGCCCTTGAAATCACTTCCACCACTCAGACTCACTTTCATGACATTGTAGACATTAAGGCCTCCTTCACAAGAAGAATTGAGATTGCGTTCCCCATTCTGCCATGTCTCACAGTACAGGCCACTCTTGAAATGAGTAGCAAGCCAATCTTTATACAGATCTGAGACAGAAAAGCAAAAAATGAGAATCAATAAATATAAGGTGAGGCACTGAGTAGTAAAGAAAGCCTGGTAGAAAATACATCTGAGAATGAAGTGTGCAGTTGATGTTTCCTGTTTGTAATGCACGGAACATATTGCATACACTATCCTCCATCTTGAGTGGGAAGTTGGTTAACATGTTTGCAACCTGAAGGTGTAGAAGACAAGGTTATTATATATATTAACTGTATAAAGAAGATGTATATTTCACAACTTCTTGATGAATTTTGTCCAAAGTCATTTCCAAATTTAGTGCTGCCTCTAGTTGAAACCAGCTACCAGTAACCTGAAATTAGGTTCCTCATGTGAATGTTCACTAAATTTATTCACATCTTCGAAGGAAAACTATACCCACCTGCCCCCCATTTGCTAGCTTTGTTAAAGCTGTCAAATGACTGCCCACTTCTGGACTGCAGATTCAATTGACGATTCCATGGAGGGGATGTTACATGGATGTTGTTCACCAAATCCACGATGCTGGGGGTTTGGCCAACCAACCTAGAGGGGAAGTCACTGTCATAGACTCCAGGATAGTTGTACTTCAACTGCTGACCTGGTGTAAGAGAGGTTGAAATCAATTACAAAGGCAAGATTGTTATATTGGGTTTAAATTATAGCTGAGTCTGAAACAGATGTTCAGATCAGTTATGTCTACTTGTCAGTATTAACCAAATTAATGGCACTTGATAAAGATTAGGCCTTTCTGTATTGGCAATGTTAGGCCAACACAGAAAGCAATAAGTGCAGCATACAGCACGCTGACCCTGGAAGTAGTAGTGAAAAATAACAATGGAAGACTCTATGCATGTGCAACCATGAGCATAATCACGCCAAGCATTGCCATAAATATACAGTTAACGGTAATTTTTTTGCTTTGGTGAGCATCATTGCTTTTTCTAAGCAGTGTCATGAAGTTGGGTCCAGCACATTGCTTGCTGGAAGTATAGATGTCTTCAACATTTTAATTTGGAAAGCTGAATATACCAAAGTGAATACATCACATGCTCAAGTACATGTATGTTTGAAAAAGACATTAGCATGAGAGCCAGTGCGTCAGCCAACACATGCACATACTCCATTCATTTGCAGTACAATTCCTGGTTCAAATGACTTCACACTTAGATACTCATTAGTAAATAGTCCTAAAGTCAAACTCAACATCCCTCAGTTAATGAAACTCCTCCTATGACATGTAAACTTTACCTATTTTTTCAAACTGGTCGTATTTGAAGGTAATGCACAGCAATGTCTGGCCATTACGTTTGGCATTGTCTGGCCAATCGTAGCTTCTAGATGCGGGTAGAGGAAATTTAGGTACGCTGTGTACCAGCCAGAATCCACTGGTACCATCAAAGGCAAGGACACCTGAAAGAGTGGAAGGAAGACACCTGGATTAATTAGGCCAGAGAATTATACAAAGATAGGGCATGCAATGTACCAAAGCTGTATAAGCCGTATGATGACACATTGTTTGAATAATTGTAGAGTACAATGCAGCGGCCCCTATTTGAGCACAAGTTCAAGTTAGAGGTTGTCATGGAGAGTGTTTTTGTAGTGTGTGTAACGATAGCTGGTCTAGCGCCCTCTATCGATGGGTTCAGAAGAAAACTTGTAAGTTAATGGCCACTGAATAAAGTACAACCCAGATCTACATGTATCTAAATCACCTAAATCAAGTGTCATCTTGTGAGGACCTACGAACTATTACAGTGTGTATGGGATAAATAGCCAACAAAGTCTCATTCGCTAACCGTGCTGTATGCAGAACTTTGATTATTCTGAATGTTTGTTATTCTTGGTTGAAACTTGGATTGCTTTTCATGGGTCTTTGGCAGTCAAGATGGTTTTGTGTTGGGCAGGGAACGACTAAAAAAAATCAATCAAATATCCAATGACCCCTGTGAAAATGGCACATGAAAGCCCAATTCTTCTGTAAAGAGACCTTTCAAATAACTTAAAGTTGACTGATTGTTTTAATCTACAGACTCAAACAAAATCAAAAACTGAAGTCTGAGATATCTCAAGAAGACTGACATTAGAACCAAAATGCAAGGGGGTATCCATAGAATCCATCCAGTAAAATCCTAAGACGATATTAAATTGCAAGCTCTTCCTACTTCAGTTACCTTTAGTATGCCCAACAAGACCTGACTGGATCTCTTCCCCTGCAGGTGGTTGATCATTGTACATCACATGTGCCAAATTCTGCAACAGAAATAGGTGTGTTTAAATTAGCTGGGTGTGAATCAAGTGCCCTAAACAACCATGGTTTTGGTTATGAGGACTAAATGTACACTTCTACATGACAAAGCTTCTATTTGTCCATCTTACCCCTTTTCCGTGGTTCTTATAAATGTCATCCACTGTGTAGGCAATGGCATGGTCATCGTCTTTGAGTGAGGTACTGGAAAATTTCAGCGCTTGATTGTTGACGTCCATGTACATCTGACCGTACCCCTCCCTAATCACAGGTTTTGAGCTGGCTGAGTCTTGAGGAAGTTTGTACACGATAAACCTATTCAGAGTCAGGAAAATTGAAAGCATTCAAAAGNATATGTGCTTCCCTGGGAAGCACATATCTTTTGATTTGTTGATTTCCTTGTTTATGGTCTAAAAAGGAGTTCCTGTAAATGACATTTTGCTGGAACATGTCACGAGAGAAAACACATTCTCCTCCAACCTTCTCAAAACCTGCGTGTGAGAAGGTAATTGAAATTCAGATTTTTGCAACAAGGGACAAGTTCACGTGCATGATCAAAACACCACTGAAGAGTTTCTATGAAGGGAAACTCTAATCTACCTATGTGGAAAGCCCATACCATGACATTTTATAAAGTCAAATTTCTATACGGAAAAAAGGAAATAAACTGTTTTTTCCTCTTTCCAGTTTCCAGGTGAGTCCAATTTATGTAGTTGATTTATCTTTGTAATCCAAACCTGCTGCAAACTTCTTACAAACAGTCTGAACTTTCATGAAAGTTGGTAACATTGGTAATTGGTAACAGTCAACTCAGAGTTTTGAAATGTGAGTTCTCTCATTTTATTTTCTTGTTTTTATGTCCTTTTTGAAATGAGAACACAAACAAATGGTTCGTGAAAAATTCCTGTAAGATAGGTAAAAATTAAACACCATTTGTACTTAATTTTTCTTGCTTTACAAAACTTAAAAGTATGAGATGAATTTAAAAAAGAGGTAGAGAACTGTCAACTTATTCATTCAAAGAATTATTGTCACTTTCAATGAGGCAGGACATCCTTCCTACATTCACATATTCAACATTTTAAACGAATAGATCATGATGCGTGCCATAGATCCCCACCAAATGACAAACTTAGTGACAGCACAAATCCTTGTCCACAAAACCACAGAGGATATAAAGTGTAAGCAAAACATTTATGACACTAATGTCATTTCTGCATTTCTGTTTTAGATATTAACCCTTGTAACCAACAGAAATGTGACAAGGGAAATGGGACAAAGCCTACCTACATCAATGAGTATCTTTAATTTTTGTTTGCAGCTGTTCCATTAGTAACTAGCTCTTAATTCCAATACAAAGTTGGCTGTGAAATTACCAAACATAAGAATTATCTGTGATTTGATGAGGACAAAATAAAACCTTTTGATCTAATCTGATGTAAAAGACACAGATGACGGAAACAACTTATGGCTGATATTGAACAGCTGTAACTTTCCCTGTCTTCAGAGCTGAATTTAGTAACCCAGACGTAGTGTTAAGGATGAACATTGGCTTGATAACTCCCACATGGTTTTTCTGTTTTCTTACCGTACAAAACACTCAAGCCAAGTAATATTTAACACATATTCTGAACAGCCTGCCTTATTTGTTGTCTTGACACCTGGAACTTCCATAGATGCAAACTCCAGGGTAGTAGAATTTGCAGAGCAAGGACCCAGGTTTAAAAATACCAAATGTGACCCACTCTGTGAAAAGAAGTCACGTCCGACTGGAGCCACTTTTTGAGTTTACTCTGTATTACATTAAGGAAACTGAGTTCATTTTTTTGATGTATCACTCAGTTTGGAATAATGAAAATGGACTTTGAACAGAGTTTAAAATGCTGAGGATTCCTATTGCTTAAACACTGCGAAAGATTCTTTCAAATGCCTTTAAAGTGGCTCTGGCAACAGGTGACTCATTTTTGCAGAATGTGTCACAAATATGAAAACATGATTTGGCATACCTTTCCTCACCAAGTATCATTTCATAGGATTCAGTTGTTTGGCTTCCAAGACACCAGGCACTTCATATCCATTCACTTTGCCAGCTTTAGCCCTTGACTTGCATCTCAGCATGTTATCAACTTGAGGAATACACCAATGTTAGACTTATTTCAGCTTACTGGTGAGATGTTGATTAAACGTTGACTTCACAATTAGAGCTTTTTACTGCCAGGCAAGAGATACTCACACCATAAAATCCACTCCATGATTTGCTCAACAAACTCCCTTGGACTGCTAGGGTCTGCCCTGCTTGATGCGGTGAAAGGTTCTGAAGACAAGAAGAACGGAAGACATAAATACAAGGTAGAAGACCAGGATCAGAGTGATGCTTCTTGCAGATGCCACATGTCTGCTGAGGGTTTGTTACCATGGTGATGGGATGCTTGGGAGTTCTTTGCCTTGGATCTACAACTTTAGGGTAATCAGTTGGAGCATCATGTTATTTGTACCAATGAACATGATATTTTCCATTACTTGAGAACTTTAAATAGCTGAAGAATGTATAAATCAGGTCAAAAGTTCATGCAAAACACTAGGGACCACAGAAAGCTACATTTTCATAGCATTCCAATGGGTCAAAATAAAACGATATGGCGTAGGTTTGTCAGTGATAGATGGTCATATGCTAAACAATAAATTCAATCAGAAATTCCCAGAACTCATATTTTCCTTCTTCAGTATTTCACTCACATCTGTTCTGGAGGTAAAATCCAAAGTGAGTTCAAATCACTTTTCAAAAGTGATTCAGTTCTACAAATTATCTGACAAACAAACATAGCTTGAATTCAGTTTTAATGACATTTCCACATCAAATTCAGATGTGAGGACACCAAAATGTTGGAGATCCTCAATTTAAAGAATGACCCAGTTACACCTGTTTTAAGGTTGCTAAGTTAATCAATCAAAAGACAGCATTTCTGTTTTTCTGTCTTGTTCTGTCTTCTGTTTGGGTACAAAATTAACACAAGTACTGAAAGTTATTGGTTTTGGTTGAGTAGAAGAAGCTTATCACAGAAATCCAGGGCCAAGGTGAACAGCTGAAGTTTGTCATCTCGGTATCTACAGTCAATTTACTCTAGGCTTTCTGTCTATCCAAGGATGGCTAAAGGTGTTGCAAACAGTCTACTGAATGTCTGTGACAAATGCCATGAATGTTTTCCTAATCAATCCCAGTACACTTTGCCCTTATTGTAAGTTCAGCTGAATGCTTTACCACTTGAAACTATTTTCAAGATGTATTTTTGCATTGGGGAGATGTTAATTTATATAACGGGTTTTGCCCTTACTCAACATATATATTATTAATAAACACTGTATGCTCAGTGCTTGTTCAAGAGCTTGCAAAAAAGTCACAAGCTTACTCGGGTGGGACTCGAACCCACAACCTCCTGCCTACTAGTGTTAAACACTTGACCGCCGAGCTTGCCGGGGTCGGCTGGCCGGTCCAAGTCAGGTGAAGCAGCGGGTACCGAAAACTATTTTCAAGATGTATTTTTTCAAGATGTATTTAATAA
>NW_019091381.1:590267-600571 GCF_001949145.1 Acanthaster planci | reverse complement strand
TCTAACATTTAAGACTAACTTCATCAATAAATCAACACAGAAATCTGCCATCATACAGAGTTTTTTAACCTTTGTTTCATCAGCGCAGCTGAGTTCTTTGAAAGAGAACAATTATGAATTGTAAAAAGTTGAAAAGTATGAATTATTGAAATAAGGAACAGAAAGAATGAAACACACACACTTCTTCATGGGACAGGTGACTTACCAATCGACTGGTTTATTTTTGTTATCCATACAGGATACAGCCTCACTGGTTCCCACCATCACGGCGGTTAAGACAGTCAAGGCCAAAAATGTGAACATTATCACACTGCTTGGCATCGTGAAACTCTCACAAGGCAGCAACCAAGATCACGTCTTCAAAGTAAAAATATGACAAAATACCCTTAAACAAAGGACTTTTATAAGTACATTTTTACTCCATGCAACGATTGAGACACACCTTTATTTTGAAAGTTTATAATGACCAGTGTTGCAGTTGAATACTGTTTTTCAATGACCAAGTTGTCTGCCACTAGGAGGAAATAAAGCTGGAACACACAGGCATTTCGTCTCAACGTTCTTGCCTCCTAAACTAGTTCCAAATATTCAGCAGAAAACTCAACAACACTGCATAATGAAATGGCAGTTGCACATACTCTGTGTCAGTTTGGGTAATATCTATTTGTAATATGATGAGTCCTTTTAAAAGTATTTCTACGCACAGGCTACAATCAAAGGAATTACTTTCAACAAGATTTAATAATCAGAGAGAAACAAACAAGAAAGCTTTTGATTGGAGCAAATACTATCAAATTTTCAGCAGAATAGTTTAAAATACAATCAACACAAACTATTTTATGAATATTAACTGACACTTCTTTTTTACAGAAGATTAATGATGATGAATATATCCCTACATGTAAAACAAATGGTCAATTCCTAGCTCTGTCAGCAAACCTTCTTGGTAGCGATTCATTCAGGGACTCTTACCTTCACAATCTTCCAACTTTACCAAGTTGGCTGTAGATACTGCGGCACAGGACAATCTGTCTGTGTTTTACTTTCTCCACGTATTTATAAGAAAATGTTGTACATGCATCACACGTGAAACTTGAAAAGCCAGATGGATTTCCAACAATCCCAGGGAAGCACAAATCCTTTGTTGATTTACTTGTTTATGGTCTAAACAGGAGTTCCTGCAAATGGCATTTTGCTGGAACATGTCACGAGAGAAAACATATTCTCCTCCAACCTTCTCAAAACCTGCGTGTGAGAAGGTAATTGAAATTTAGATTTCTGCAACAAGGGACAAGTTCACGTGCATGATCAAAACACCACTGAAGAGTTTCTATGAAGGGAAACTCTGATTTACCTATGTGGAAAGCCCATACCATGGCATTTTATAAAGTCAAATTTCTATACGGAAAAAGGAAATAAACTGTTTTCTCCTCTTTCCAGTTTCTAGGTGAGTCCAATTTATGTAGTTGATTTATCTTTGTAAACTGCTTACAGTGCCCTAAAATACAAATTGCAAAATAAAGATTCTGCTAGGACCGAAACATGAAGCCCTCCTTACTCTTTATAGAATTGCCTGATTGAAGTTGATTGCCTGATTGCCTGAAGTAAAAGTTGACGATCTGAACTTTCATGAACTTTCATGAAAGTTGGTAAC
The DNA here is from genome assembly GCF_001949145.1 of Acanthaster planci. The sequence goes on along the minus strand of NW_019091381.1, from coordinate 598,917 downwards.
ATTGGTAATTGGTAACAGTCAACTCAGAGTTTTGGAATGTGAGTTCTCTCATTCATTTTCTTGTTTTTCATGTCCTATTTGAAATGAGAACATAAACAAAAGGTTCACGAAAAATTCCTATTTGATAGGTAAATTTCAAACACCAATTATACATAATGTGACTTAAGCTATCAGCTTATTGAGGGTACAAACCGAATAAGTATGACTTCATATCCAAGAACAAGAATTAGTGATGTTAAATTTGAAATGTAATGAAAGAGGAAGGGAATCTGACGATAAGGATTTTTCAGTGTAATAAAAAAAATTCAGAATACTACCAAAAATCTTTTGAAAATTCGCTTTACAAAACTTGAGCCGAAAGAACAGTACATACTTCTTTCACTGGCCATGTTACATGGCATCCATACACATCACTCCTGCCTCACTGGTTCCCATCATGGCAGTCAAGACAGTCACAGCCAATAACATCAATATCACCACCATGGTGGACATCTTGGAATGCTCTCACAAGACTTCAACCAATGTCAGTTTCAAATAGCTCTTAAATTAAAGATCCAGGAGAACACCATTTTAAGATTGAACTTTAAAGCAAAATATTTTGCTGCCTAACTGATACACTGATCAATTTGTCAAAGCTATGCAGGTATATCCAACATACAGAATTTGAAGACAAAGTTTGTTGTTCATTTCCTTGCAATCTTTCAAACAGTATCCAATAGAAGTCATTCAAAGAATTATTGTCACTTTCAATGAGGCAGGGCATCCTTCCTACATTGACATATTCAACATTTTAAACGAATGGATCATGGTGCGTGCCATAGATCCCCACCAAATGACAAACTTAGTGACAGCACAAATCCTTGTCCACAAAACCACAGAGGATATAAAGTGTAAGCAAAACATTTATGACACTAATGTCATTTCTGCATTTTTGTTTTAGATATTAACTCTTGTAACCAACAGAAATATGACAAGGGAAATGGGACAAAGCCTACCTACGTCAATGAGTATCTTTAATTTTTGTTTGCAGCTGTTCCATTAGTAACTAGCTCTTAATTCTGATACAAAGTTGGCTGTGAAATTATCAAACATAAGAATTATCTGTGATTTGATGAGGACAAAATAAAACATTTTGATTTAATTTGATGTAAAAGACACAGATGATGGAAACAATTTATGGTTGATATTGAACAGCTGTAACTTTCCTTGTCTTCAGAGCTGAATTTAGTAACCCAGACGTAGTGTTAAGGGTAAACATTGGCGTGATAACTCCCACATGGTTTTTCTGTTTTCTTTCCTAACAAAACACTCAAGCCAAGTAATATTTAACACATATTCTGAACAGCCTGCCTTATTTGTTGTCTTGACACCTGGAACTTCCATAGATGCAAACTCCAGGGTAGTACAATTTGCAGAGCAAGGACCCAGGTTTAAAAATACCAAATGTGACCCACTCTGTGAAAAAGAAGCCACGTCACTCAGCGGAGCCACTCCAAGAATTGCTCAACAAACTCCCTGGGACTGCTAGGGTCTGCTCTGCTTGATGCGGTGAAAGGTTCTGAAGACGGGGAAGACATAAATGCAAGGTAGAAGACCAGGATCAGGGTGATGCTTCTTGCAGATGCCACATGTCTACTGAGGGTTTGTTACCATGGTGACGGGATGCTTGGGAATGCTTTGCCTTGGATCTACAACTTTAGGGTAATCAGTTGGAACATCATGTTATTTGAACCGATGAACATGATATTTTCCATTACTTGAGAACTTTAAATAGGTAAAGAATTTATTAATCAAGTAAAATATTCATGCAAAATACTAGAGACCACAGAAAACTACATTTTGATAGCATTCCAAAGGTAAAACTAAAACAATAATAATGTTGTCAGTGAAAGCTGGTCATATGCTGAACAATAAATTCAATAAAGAATTCCCAGGGCTCATATTTTCCTTCATCTGTACATGTATTTCACACATAAAAAATATATTCTGGAGGAAAATGACATCTGATTTTGTAAGTTAAGAAGTTTTTTGATTTTCAAGAGTGATTCAGTTCTACGAATTATCTGAAAAACAAATATAGTTCAAAGTCAGTTTCAATTATATTTCCATGTTAAATCACATAAATCAGGTGTAAAATGGGCACCCAAATTTTGGAGACCCTGAATTTAGAGAATGACCCAGTTACACCTGTTGTAAGGTTGCTAACTTCATCAATCAAAAGACTTCATTTGATTCGTCTATTTTTCCTGTCTTGTTCTTCTATTCAGGTACAAATTAACACAAGTACTGAGGAGTTTTGTTTTTGGTTCACTGAATGGAGGAAGTGGTGATGACTATCACAGAATTCCAGGGCTTAAATCAACACCTCAAGTTTTTCACTTCAATTGTGGCCACAGAAAGCTACATTTTCATAGCATTCCAATGGGTCAAAATAAAAACAATATGGCATTATGTTGTCGGTGACTGCTGGTCCTGTGCTAACCAAACAAATTCAATCAGAAATTTCCAGAGCTCACATTTTCCATCTTAAGTACAAGTATTTCACTTGCAAAACATCTATTCTGAAGGAAAAATTCTGAGGGGGTCATTCTATAAATTGGGTTCAATTTTTTTGTGTCCTGCTAACATCTTATGTGCAACTTTGTGAGTTCAAATCAAATGTTAAGAGTGGTACTATAAATTATCTGAAATCAAATATAGTTTGAAGTCATTTTCAATGATATTTCCATGTCAAATTCAGGTGTGAGGACATCAAAATTTTGGAGATCCTGAATTTAAAGAGTTACACCTGTTGTAAGGTTGCTAACTTGATCAATCAAAAGAGAGCACTTCTGTTTTTCCTCTTTTGTTCTATCTTATGTTTGGATGAAAAAATAACACAAGTGCTGAATGTTATCACTTTTGGTTTATTAAGTAGAGGGAGCTTATCACAGACGTCCAGGGCCAAGGTCAATAGTTTAGGTTTGCCACCTCAATTTTTACAGTCAATTTGCTCCAGGCTTTCTGTCTGTTTGCTCCAGGCTTTCTGTCTGTTCATGGCTAAAGGTGTTCTCAACAGTCTGCAGGATGTCTGTGACAAATGGATGTTTTCCTCATCAATACACTTTGCACTGATGTAAGTTCAGCTGAATGCTTTACCACCTGAAACTAGATTATAAGCAACTCTCCCCAGACCAAAAAGGAAAACTGAGCTGTCTTCATGATTCTCCACATCAGAGCATCAAACCTATTGCTCCAATGCACAGGATTTGGGGGTATGTGGTTAGGGTTTGTAGCATCTGATCATAGGGTCGGGGGTTCGAATCCAGCTGGTAGCAGCATGTTGTGATCTTGGGCAAAAAAACCCAATGTGCCTTTCTCCACCCAGCAGTAAATGGGTACTTGTAAGGGCAGATATAGTTATGTTTTGCATTTTGACCCTGATATAGCAGCTTTGACTCTCCAGGGAGCTGAGATGGGTTCAGGAATGTTCAGATGTTGCAAGCCCAATCAGTAGGGATAATGATAATATATTGGCACCTTTCAATTGTAGATACTGTAAGATACTGTGCTCCTTATAAATGTTTGATATTATTACAATGAATATTCATCACACTCACTACAACATAATACACAACTTAATACTAACAGTTAATACTATTACAAGAATTTTCTGAAATATGAACAGAAAAAAATTAATTTCCTGGCAATTACTACGTTGAAACATTTCACATGTTCCAATTTACACCTGTCATTCTTCGTCATTTGTAACTTCGAATCACAACAGAACCAGTTCAGTTGGCTGAGTAATTGATATAAAATAGTGGCAAACTATGCAAATCAAAATGTTTGATAACATTTAACATTCAACACAAATGGGGGGAGGGGACACGGGCCCCGGAAGATGCCCTTAACTCCAGGTGCACCCTCCAATTGAAATCTGTGAATCATCTCCATTGATTTTACATAGCTATGCACCCGTAGCTGTAGCTCATTTTCTTGTGGTGCCCAGGCGCCCCTTGACATTTAGACCTAAAGTTGTACCAATGCTGATGGTTATGAACCAAGGCAAGGAGTGATTATCCACTATCTGTAAGGAACCTTTTTATCCTTTCTGCTAGGAACTGACCCATTTTGTTGATTGAATACTGTTGGTTAAAATTTATATTTTGATGCTTGTTCCACAGACATGTGATTCTTAATCTATTCACACTGGAAATCACAATTTTGAAGTTGTCTGAGTACATATTTAAAGCTTAAGTATAAAAAACACAAAACAGTATCATAGCAAAATCCATACAAACTGTTTTCTGCATAATGGGTCAATTTTGAAATAATAAAGAAGAAATATGTAGTTTGTTTACAATCTTGTGTGAAAGACATAAATATGGACACACATTTTTGTAACACTTTCAGCAATTTAAAATCCCTTTTTCTCAAAGAGACTGTTTTTTTCTTGGACTATAGGTCAACTTTTAAGGTTTAGTTCTGAAAGTTAGTACCACATAATAATCCAGTCAAATTCTGTGTAATTTCACAAATAGAGAATGGCACTTTGTTAATGAAATAAAAAGATGGACTAAACATCTTGAAATTGATTTAAGATCTTTGTTAACTTACAAAATGCATTTGTAAAGAATCATAGAGGTGTTGCACACGATGTACATCCATTATGAACAAGATTTGCAAAAGTTAAAAATCACATATTTGAACAGTTTTTATGAATCTGGACATTATTTCAGCAAGTTTTTAGGCACATTAGTAATTTGATACAAACCCTGATTGTCTACTTTTTTTCTGGATTTTGTCACAGTCTGCATAGTAAACATTACATTTAATGATAGCAAGCATAATCATAATCTATTACAATTCCAAATATTAAATATTCTGGTTAAAATGTTGAACTCTAGTCGAGTCCAAAACCTCAGGCCATTTTTGACTTGGTGTCACTAATTTGTACTAAATTCTAATTATAATAATAAATCCCATGACTTAAGACTGCATGGATATTTTCCTTTAAAAATGAGGATTAAATGGCAAGTAATAATTCAACATAAAAGTTTGAGCATTAAAATCATCTACAAATTTCATCAATCTTAAATTTTGTCCCCTTAAAGTGAACAACACAAGATTGGGATGTAAGTGTCATCTCAGAGATCAAGCGATGGAGGTTTACGACTCCACTTTAACACGGCTCGTATTCAGCCACAGCATTATAGAAGGTCTGGTGGACGTTTGAATTCTCAAAACAGACCGCGCCACCACCACGATACATTTGAGAGGTCTGCCAGTACAAAAGAACAGGTGTCCATAAGAGTTATCATGAAAACAGGAACATGTGATATTGTCAGAGAGAGAACGTAACATCTTACACACCATATATATCCATATGCTGCCGGGAAGGCGAGTTTCAGAGACAAACAGGCTTTATACACGAAACCGGGGAGCCTGAAACCGGGCAAAAGAGCTGGACCTTGTAACAAAAGACTGTAGTCGGAACAAAAGACCAAGCTACTGGGAAATGCCAACATTTTTTCAGTTGCCAATAGCGTAGGAAATCTGGACTTATTTTGAGAAATTAAACATCTGTTTGTGACATTCAGCACAAGCGGATTACCACAGGGCACAAAAGCGCTCCAGCGATGAGCATTACAATACCCCTGCACGCTAATTTTGCCCCCATTGAAAAGAGGTCAGTAGTGCACCGTGCCAGTTTCATGAACAAAAGAAAATTACGTAACACCGAACAATCTGGGCTCTTTTTTACACGGCGGCAGGCCTGGCTGAAATACTTGGGCATCCATAAATGTTGTCTGTAAGATTAAAGTAGCCACCAGACAGTCATTCGTGTGGGTGTAAACGTCCAGGGAATGAAGCTATGATTTTTTCGAAGAATTTTGAAAACAGAAAGTATTGAAAATCTCCCAGTTTTACATCATACAACTTCAAATTCCCCACCCAGCAACAAGTGGATATAGGATATGAATGACTTGCTGAGGTAAGCCAAGTCAAGCTTGATGAGATGATGTTATGGCAGACTTACCTGTCGATTAATACCGCCAAAACAAGTCCATATCAGGCCAGACTTGGTAGCCACTGCCCACTTGGAGTGATCTTTGGTGCCCTTGAAATTGCTTCCACCACTCAGATTCACTTGCTTGACATTGTAGACATTAAGGCCGCCAATGCAAGAAGAGTTCAGATTGCGTCCCCCGTTCTGCCATGTCTCAACATACAGGCCACTGTTAAAATCGAGAGCAATCCAACCTGCATACAGATCTAATAAAGGAAAGTGGAAATATCAATAAACATGATATATTCGAGGCATAGAGTAGTAAAGGTAAAGTAGAAAACTCATCTGAGAATGAGATGTAGTTTCAAACAAACTGAAAGATCAAAATTCTTCAGTTGAGGTGTTCAGTTGATGTTTCTGTATGTAATTCAAGGACCATTGCACACTTATCCTCCATCTTGTGTGGGAAGTAGGTTAACATGTTTGCAACCTGAAAGTATAATAGACAATAAAAAAGATATATACCTCACAACTTCTTGATGAAGTTCTTCCAAAATCACTTAAATTTACTGTTGACTTGAGTTAACCCCCATTCCTTATACTAAACTTTATTCATGTCCTTGAAGGAGAACTATACCCACCTTTTCCCCATTTGCCAGCTTTGTTAAAGCTGACAAACGTCTGCCCATTTTTAGATTGCAGATTCAATCGACAATTCCATGGAGGGGATGTTACATGTATGTTGTTCACCAAATCCACAATGCTGGGCGTCTGGCCAACCAAATCAGGAGGGATGGTGTTGTCATAGACCCAAGGATAGTTGTACTTCAACTGCTGACCTGGTGTAAACAAGTTTGAAATCAATGACAAAAAGCAAGATTATTCTATTGGGTTTAACTCTAGCTGTGCCTGGAATAGATGTCTAGTTCAACTATGTCTAATTGTTAGTATGAGCCCAGTAAATGGCAGTTGATGAAGATTAGCTGTAGAAGTTTCATAAACAACTCTACAACAACTTGAGAGAAATAACACAAACCTTAAAGTGTAATCTACGGTTCAATCAATCTTTCCTTACACCAATGCATACAAAGAGTTTTAGTAAAAGAGAGTCAAAACACATAATCAGAGCCCAATTTTACGCTCCAAAAAGCACTCAATTTTATACGAACACAGAAAGCAGTATAAGCAAGGCAAGGATACGCTGACCTGGAAGGGAAATTTGCTCCACGCAGTGAAAAAAACAATAAAAGTCTCTATGCATGGTAAGCGCAACCACGCCAAGCACCACCATGATATACATGTAGTGTTTACGGTTAACAAAGTTGTTTACTTTGGTAAGCATAACTTTTCTGGTTACTGTTTTTCTAAATAGCACCAAGAAGTTGGGTCCAGTACATTGCTAGCTTGTCTTCAAATGTTGTTGTCTTCAACATTTTAAGTTCGAGAGCTTTAGAGTACCAAAGTGAATATATGTACATCACACGCTATTGTAAAAGGCATTAGCGTGAGAACCAACACGTGAACCAACGTACACACATACACTTCCCAATTCAAGTGACATCACACTTTGATAGTCATGAGTATATAGTTCCTAAAGTCAAACTGACTCCCCCCAGTTAATGAAACTCCTCCTACTTCATGTAAAATTTACCAATTTTTTCAAACTGGTTGTAATTGTAGGTAACACACAGCAATGTCTGGCCATTACGTCTGGCATTGTCTGGCCAATTGTAGCTTTTAGATGAGGGTAGAGGAAATTTAGGTACGCTGTGTACCAGCCAGAAACCAGTGTCATCATCAAAGGCAAGGACACCTGTAGGATTGTAGGAAGGAAGACACCAGCATTAATTAGGCTAGACAATTAAACAAAAACAGGGCAGACAAGATTCTGAAGTTGTATTGGTTGAAGACGAGTCTACTAGAGAATACTGACCCAGATTACAAATACAATACTAATTGCATATTTCCCTAGACCATTGCACCATTCACTAAATTATGGATCAACCAGCAGTGCACCCTCATCTCCCACAATGCCTAGCAGAACGGCCGCCATATTCTTCATTTTTTTCAAAGTGTATGAGAATGGAGCAGCGGAAATAGGAGATATAGCAGCCAAATTTGGCTGGAAAGAGACCTTTCACTATCAGAGAAATTTGACTAATGAATAGCTCAGAGCTACATGCACAAACACATCTGAAGCAAGATATGGGATGGAGAGAACCTCCTACCATTGTGTTGGTCATTGTTTGATCGGAATCTCAGGAATTCTTCACAGACTTCTGGGGGGATGTGTTAGGTAACAATAGTCTAGAGTGTGTATAGGGATTGGACAGGTAAGGGGGGTACCCCTCCGTCCCATATCTTGCCTGGTATACACATACAATTAAGATAAACAATTAAAGTAAGACATCTCAAGAGGACAGTGGGGTATCCAGCTTTTGGTGTCGGGGGGCAAATAAAAAGGGAAATGTGCTTTGGGCTTATTCAACGAGCCTTACTTGTTGTCTTGACATCCTTACTTTAGTTCATGGTGTTGTTTTCTCAGGTTTTGGTTAACATTTTTGATAAATAAATATACCAATTATTATCTTTCCTGTTCTTTGTTCTTTGTAAAAAAAATACATCAGTGGCTGCAAGCTACCTCCTCCCCCCCCCCCC
>NW_019091381.1:575693-589299 GCF_001949145.1 Acanthaster planci | reverse complement strand
TTCCTTTTCTTTTTTCTTTGTAAAAAAAATACATCAGTGGATGCAAGCTCCCCCCCCCCCCCCCCCCCCGGGCTGGAAACACAACTTCAAGAGGGGTGACATTAGAGCCAAAATGCCGAGGGATGTCCATAGAATCCATCCAGAAAAATCCTAAAGAATATCAAACGGAATACGAAATTGCAAACTTTTCTACTTCAGTTACCTTTAGTATGCCCGTAAAGACCTGACTGGATTTCTTTGCCCGGAGGTGGTTGATCATTGTACATAACCTGTGCCAAATTCTGGGACAGAAATAGGTGTGTTTAAATTAGCTGGGTGTGAATCAAGTGCCCTAAATAACCATGGTGTTGGTTATGAGGACTAAATGTACACTTCTACATGACAAAGCTTCTATTTGTCCATCTCACCCCAGTTCCATGGTTCCGATAAATCTCTTCCAGTGTGTAGGCGATGGCATGGTTAGTGTCTTTAAGCGAGGCACTAGAAAGTGTCAAGACTGGATTGTTGACATCCATGTACATCTGACCATACCCATCTCTAATCTCAGGTATTGAGCTGGCTGAGTCTTGAGGAAGTTTGTACACAATAAACCTGTTTAGAGTTTGAAAAATTCAGACCCTTCAGAAACTCTGAAATTTAAATATAACTTGATAATTAATTGTTAAAGATGTCTGCTATTATATGTTTTTTCTTGTTTAGTCTTTGTGTCACCAGTACAGTTGGGTACTTTGAAAGAAAACAAGATTTGATATAGTAGAACTTGAGAGAAAAGACATGGGAAAGGACAGTAAGGATGAAAGTAGAAAGTGTCATCAAGATAATTGTGAAAAGCATAAATCATTAAAATAAGAATGGAGAGAATATAATGCACAAACTTCTTCCCTGAACAAGTGATTTACCAATCAACTGGATATCCATCAGCACCCTTGCACCCCACTACTGCCTCACTGGTCCCCACCATTATGGCAGTCAAGGCCAAAAATGTGAATGTCATCACACTGCTTGGCATCGTGAAACTCTCACAAGGCTCCAACCAAGATCAGTCTAATGCACCTCTTCAAAGTAAAAATGTGGCAAAAATACCCTTAAAGAATAAACTTCAATAAGTACATGTTTACTCCATGTAGCTGTCAAGACCCAACAATATCTTGAAAGTTTCTAATAACCAGTGTTCTTGTAGTCAAGTACTTTTCAATAACCAAGTTCTATGCCAAATATTGAACTGGTTAGGAGGAAATAAAGCTGGAATGCATAGGCACTTCACTTTACTCCCTCCTAACTAGTTGAATATTTGGCAGAGAACCTTGGTACTCAAAAAGTATTCCACTACAACACCGCATAATGAAATGGCTGTTGCATATACATGTACTCTGAGGCAGTTTGAGCAGTAAGACCTTTATTTGTAGTATGAGTCCTTTTGAAGGTATCTCCAATAAGCTACCATCAAAAGAATTACTTTCAACTTGATGTAATAATCAGGGAGAAACAAACAAGAAAGCTTTTGAAAGCTTTCTTGTTTGTGTATGCACCCCTTTTGAAAGGGGTGCATACCGGCACAGCTTTCAGTAGAATAACAGTTAAATACATGTAGCAAAAAGTATTAGAAAATTATATTAAATATATTAAGAAAATGAAAAAATACAGAAATTCTTACAGAAAATTAAAATTTTAGTGCAAAAACAATCTCAATGTGCTTGATCAGAAAAAGTGCCAATATATACTAAAAACATGGACGATTCACAAAAGTGCACCTCAAAGGGTTTGCAACACGTTAGCCATCCACAATCTGTTAACCCTTTCCAAACGCACATTGGGTTGACAGATTTCACACATCATGATTGGCCAACTCTTGTGAATCATCCGTACTGAAGCAATTGAGTTTAACACTTGTAATTCTGAAATCATTTCAGGAAATGTGTATATTTCTGCCATTTCATGAAGAGAAAAATCCGCTAGCTAAGCTCTGTCAAAAACGCCTTCTTGGTAGCCATCAATTCATTGACACTTACCTTTATAAACTCTCACCTTTGTCAAGTTAGTTGCGGCAACAAGGGCAAGGTCCAGTCTGTCTGTGTTTTAGTTTCTCTCTGTATTTATAGGAAAATTTTATGCATGCATTACAGGTAAGACTAAAAAATCCACAAGGATTTCCGATAATCCCAGGGTACTTGTAACATAAATCCTTACGGACTTCCTTGTTTATAAGACATGTTCCTGTAAATGATGACATTTGGCCGGAACAAGTCACAGAACCCAAACATTTTCTTCCCCTTGCACCACCTGGGTATGGTGTGAACTCTCCACACCATGTACTGGTGTTTTATTGATAAAGATTTTTATGTTTTTAATGATAAAATGCAAATCGTCATTTTTAATCTTTAAAATTGTCCGTCTTTTTGGCAAAATGTGATAGAAATGGGCAAAAATTAGAACGAAAGTTTGGAGATGTTTGGAAAAAATCCTTCCTAATTTGCAGTACAGTAGAAGTTTAAGATTTGAACTTTGAAATATCAGCACAGGAACTGGAGAATCCAGAAAGCCCTCAAGACACGCCAGTGCTCACATAAGAACACACACACTTGTTTTACATACGTAGTGTGGACATTCCTTTGTTCTCCTAAGGTTAAGGTAAATGCTCCTTTTTCTCCAACTAGGATGACTCCTTTGAGCTGGATTTTTGACGATGATTTCCTGACCTGTTCTTCTTCATTTCGCCAAAGATAACCTTGACCCTCAAATGTCTCTGAAACTGCTTTTCACAGAGGGGAAAACATTGTGTAGACGTGTGCAAGTCCACACAACACCATCATACCCTGCATGATGTGGACTTCTTTTGTGCAGTGGTCCACACTATGTACAATACGCATGTACACGATTTCGTGCATCACATATCAGTTAAGGGGTGTTGATGTGTCGCTGCCCTACGTTCAAGGTCTGTCACAAGTTCCAACAGATGTTGATATTAATACACTTAGACAAAAACTACTACACCCCAAAGACCAAATCCCCCCCCCAAAAAAAAACATAGCAATGTGGTCTGTGCCATTCAATGTCAGGGAGACGATTGTAAAAGATGGTGTGTAGATTTTTAAAAGCCACTTCACACAAGGCTCTACCAGCACTGCTGATTAGTGTCAATACATCATGACTGCAGTGTAGCCTTACCTGAACTCAACAGGCCACCATTTTGAAGGCAAATTGATACCCTCCATTCCAGAGAGGGAATCTAGCTGGTTTCAGAGGGAGGGGTCTGTGGAGCTGTGTCCATGAACGCCAAAAACCCATCTCTCAATAAGGGAAGAGGACTGTGGCACAACCTTCACCCACTTATAAACCAGTCACCGGCAACAAGAGAAACACCTGACCGCCCACCATGTAGAGCTGAAGATGCAACTCTAACGAGTTGTGAAACATACTCTCCATGAATTGTTCACATTAGTCCCATTGACCAGCTTCATAATTTCACTGGTTGCCTGTTCGACAAAGAATTGTATTTCAAATATTTTTGATTATATTTAAGACTTTGCATGGCTTAGCACCAGATTACATCTCTGAATTACTGGCCACTAAATCCCAGCCACATAATGTATAGTCTTTGCAGTTCACATGACAGGTTGATCCTTAGCCATCCCTTTCACAGAACTAAGGCTACTCTTGGAGACCATGCGTTTGTTTGTGTAGCCCCTAAGCTTTGGAACAGCCTGTCCTTTCATGCAAGAAATATCAAATCTGTGATGCATTCAAGATTGTTCTTAAAGCTCATCAATTCAAGGAAGCATTTTCCAACACCTAATTTTACACCTCAGCTAGTGATGGGTATTGTCATGTGCAGTTGAGTATATTTCTAAAATACCTGCACAATATAAATGTTTCCTTATCATTATTTATTGTATTACTATATCAATCTACCTGGATGAATTCAAAGTTTTCTCTGGTTCATTTCCTTGTTTTTTTCATGTCCTTCTGGAAATAAGAATAGAAACAAATAGTTACTGAAAAATTAAAAAAAGATGGGCAAAAATTTATCCCCAAGTGTAAATAATTTGTTTTTCTTTTACGGAACTTCCAGAATTGGATGAAATTTGAAGGCTTAGAGGATGTGTGAATTTGTCAGGGTGGTGTGGGTATAGACAGGAAAAGTACAACTTAATATCCAAGAAGACGAATAGTGAAGTTAAAAATTGGACATGTTGACTTAAAGAGGGAGGGGCCTGGCGTCAAGGGTTGTCAGTGTTATTTAACAAATCAGAATACTAAAATTCTTGAAAACTCTCCTTAATTGGAGTGGAAACAATAATGCTTCTTTTGTTAGACATGTGACTCTCCTTAGCATGGGCAGAAATCTGAGGGGGGAGGGTTCATGGGGGACACACACCCCTCACTTTTTGACTGGGGGGGGGAAATACCAATATAATCATCCCCCTTCTTTTCAAGTCACTTTCAGATATCATCCCCCCACATGACAAGAAATCTCCGCCCATGCTCCTTGGCATCCATACACATAACACTGTAACCAAGAATGCCAATGGACCTTTCCCATGAAATATGCAAACTAAAACGGCAAAGCCACCATCATCAGTTTGCTGCTTGTTATAAATTTGAACTTCTTTCCTGTAATAACAGGAAAGAAAGAGACATCCAAGTTATACAAATATTGTTACTAAATTACAACAAGAAAATACTAGCCAAGCTTTATCAAATTTTTTTACAACACTGGTAGACATATCATGACTGCAATAAAGACGTACAAGATATTTTATTGACCTTAGCAATACAATTCATTGTACTCTAATAGAAAAAAACCTAGTCAGTGCTGTGTGCAGACTGTGTGTTGAAAGGCACCTGTCATTTAAAAGTAAACCAACAAAGACTCAAGTTTTCTTACTCCACCCCTCCCCATCATCCTATCCATCTCATGAGTGTTAAACAAAACAGATAGCACACAATGAACTTACAACTTTGATCATGGATGTTCCTCCATGGTTTGATATATTTAGAACAATTGGCTGAACAACTTGACTCATGACTTGTGACTCAGACTCAAGGTTTGTGATTCGTGACTCGAATTCGGATTTCAGGTTTGGGACTCGAAACTTGGACTCTGACTTGATCAGGTTTGTGACTTGTGACTTGGACTTGAGGTTTGTGACTCAAGACTTGGACTCGGACTCCAGGCTTGAGACTCGGGACTTGGACTTGACATTGGTGACTCAACTATCACACTGCAAGACTGATAGTCGACCTAAAAGCAATATTTTGCTGTGTAACTGAAACACTAATCAACTGGAAAAAAACACACAATTTTCCTCCCTAATGTCACCTCCATTGCCGTCCACCTGGGGCAGGCCACTTTCCTCAGGCGACTTGGGAAGGGGATGTACCCTGAATAAATAAGGGCCTCGGCAGTCCGAACGGTCTAATAAGATGGCCAGGGGAGCAGACCCATTGTGGGGCAGTCTACCACCAGGCACTGGGGGTACACACTCATGTGCTCAAACACACACATCACATGGGAACAGTCTCAGTGGGNCCCCTTTCAACATACCTGTACCTTGTCCCCATGATCCTCCTCCTACAGGAACCCCTCCCCCAACAAAATAACTCATCTGTCATTTGGAGTCTTCCCGCCATCCCTTACATTTTTCCCACATACTGTACATGTACATATGCACTGATGTTCCCAAACAATCGTGGACGTTAAACAAAAGAATTAATGACTGTCCACGATTCCCGATATGTCCACGATTACCAAACGTGTACAAAACATAATAGAGGCTTCCCAAAAAAGTTGAATTACGAACAAAAGAGGACAATAGGAACGTCCACAATTGCCAAAAAAACATGTTTGTGTGTATGTGTCTAAACACTGTCTACATACATACATGTACATTACAGGAGTGCTCAGTACATATGTACTGTATGTACTACAGGGTAAGTACACAATACAACTCAAAATGTTAACATTCAACTTTTATAATTTTTCATTAAATTCATAAGTTTCTAAGCATTAATTCCATATGAGACTATTTAAATACTAATAGAATTCCAAGAGGAAGCAGAGAAGCACTCACTGGCACATTTTAATACCTATGGACCTGCAAGGAAAAACTTTAAGCTTTGAGGACGGCTGGCAGGACAGACGAATGGAAAGACAGAAAATGGAAATCGTTATTACATAGGCTCGCACTTGCTTCACAGCTTGCCAATAAAGCTGGCGCATGCACATTTCTACCACTGGTTGGCAAAATTGCTTGAATCTATGACATACATTTAACAATACAAGTCTCTATGCCCCAGCAGCTATAAGCAATTACATGCCATTTCTGTACTAGTATAGTTTGACATGAGTGCCGAACTTAAAGACAAGGAATTGTCACTTTCCAACCTCAGGACACTGAAAAATTCACTTAGTTCTAAGAAAAGCATGCTGAAGTATCGGACAAGAGTTGTTATGCGGTTTTGATTGACCTTCAACGCGCCAGGTTACAGTTAGAGCAGCCGCCTCCTACACTGCTGACAGTGTTGATGGCCGTGCTTGCTGCCTGTCTTATTTGCATATTTCGTGGGAAATGTCAATTGGACATGATGAAGACTCTCACGAGACTTCCACCAATGTCAGTTTGAATCACCTCTAAAATTAAAGACCCAGAACAAAGCCATTTCAAAACTGCAGTGTTGTATGACTCAAGGTTAGGACTCAGATTCGAGCTGGACTCAAGTCACTTTTTCATGACTTGGACTTGACTCAAGTCACATTGGATAATGACTCGGACTTGACCATGATGACTCAGACTTGTGCTTGGTGACTCATGACTCGAGTCATGTATTTTTATCAAACAAATTTACCATATATGCCGTCAAAAATTAATTTGTATGCACCCGTGCTATCACTGGTTGCATGCGTGGAGCATCATTGCGTTGCACATTTTCTACTCGCCCATTTATGTACAGCTAAATTTCCACTGATGAGTCAACCAGACACGTCATATTCCATGTCCACAAACTGTGCTGTGGTAATCAGACCATGCGCTGGGCGCACATTTGTTATTTACACACGACTACAGATGTACATATTCACCCTCATAGTCTCCAGAACCAGCCGTGAACATGAACACTTTTAGCAAACAAGAGTGTTAAACAAAACAGATAGCACACAATGAACTTACAACTTTGATCATGGATGTTCCTCCATGGTTTGATACATTTAGAACAATTGGCTGAACAACTTGACTCATGACGTGACTCAGACTCAAGGTTTGTGATTCGTGACTCGAACTCGGATTTGAGGTTTGGGACTCGAAACTTGGACTCTGACTTGATCAGGTTTGTGACTTGGACTTGAGGTTTGTGACTCAAGACTTGGACTCGGACTCCAGGCTTGAGACTCAGGACTTGGACTTGACATTGGTGACTCAACTATCACACTGCAAGACTGATAGTCGACCTAAAAGCAATATTTTGCTGTGTAACTGAAACACTAATCAACTGGAAAAAAACTCACAATTTTCCTCCCTAATATCACCTCCATTGCCGTCCACCTGGGGCAGGCCACGTTCCTCAGGCGACTTGGGAAGGGGATGTACCCTGAATAAATAAGGGCCTTGGCCGTCCTACGAACGGTTTAATAAGATGACCAGGGAAGAAGACTCATTGTGGGGCAGTCTACCACCAGCAGGCACTGGGGGTACACACTCATGTGCTCAAACACACACATCACACGCGAACAGTCTCAGTGGANGGCAATGGACTACTGACCAACAGAGCCAATAGCTGGGGTTATGGCTGCTTTATTTATTCATGCATGTAGGTGCCTCCTAATTAGGTGTTTGTTGTACACTCGGTTTACAGAAACAGTGGGCAAAAATCCTCTCTCTTGTCTCTAAACTTAAGGTTCCAACTCAACCTGCTACACGGCTCAGCTCATCCCTTTCCTAGTACCTAACCAGGCTGTAGAGTGCCAATGCAGGAGCGGGGTACGGAAAGTGAGGCACAGCAATCATCAGCGTGCAACCAAACTCCCGGTAGATCAGCACCTGTATCCCACATACAGCATTTGAAGACAAAGTGTCTTTTGGTTTCAAGCCCTTGCAATCTGTCAAATAGTGTCTAATAGAAGTCATTGAAAGAACCGATGTTTATTGTCACTTGTAACAATATTCCAAATGTCAAATGAATGGACCATGAAAAAGACACTCCCATTTGGAGAACGATGGAAACCATTTATGGCTAATATTGAACACCTGTAACTTTCCCTGTCATTAGACCTGAATTCAGTAACCCCACAGGCAGGGTTAAAAGGTGAATGTTGGTTGGCATGAGAAATCTGACATGGCTTTTCTGTTTGCTTACATTGCAAGACACACATCAAGCCCCATTTAACAGATATCCTGTGCAGCCTGGCTCATTTGTTAGCTTAACGCTTGGGACTTACAGAAGTTCAAGGATAGTAGAATGGGCAGAGGAAGTACCCAGGTTTGGATGTGACAAACATTCCATTTCAAGATACTTACTTGGCATGGGGGGTGAGATATTAATTTCAAGTACAGGTTTTACCCTTACACCAACATGTATTAATTAACACTGTATTCTCAGTGCTTGTCTAGCTTGTAAAAGCTTACTCAGGTGGGACTCGAACCCACGACCTCCTTTTTTTTTACATTAATCTCTCAGACAAGCACTGAGTATACAGTGTTAATGCATGCCGGTGTCAGGGTAAAACTCATACAAACATTCCACTTCGATGTGACCAAACCAAATCATGACTGTGCTTTTCAAAATTCCATGCAGAATTACAATGAAGTGAATTGCTGTCACTCTAAAAAATACCAAACATCACCCACTCCGAATACTAGTCCCATGTCACTGCAGCCACTTTTTGAGTTTTACTCTTTTTTAGATCAGGAAAAGTGAGCTCATTGTTTTGACGTGTCTCTCAGTTGGTATAATGAAAATGGACTCTGTGTTGAGTTTAAAATGCTGAGGATTCCTATTGCCTGAACACTGTGGGAAGTTCTTTCAAAGGCCTTTACCACAAAAGTGCATCTGGTGAGATGTGACTAATTTTTGCAGTGTGTCAAAAATATGAAAACAAGATTAAAATAATTTGACATACCTTCCCCCATCACGAAGCATTTCATTGGATCCAGTTGTTTGACTTCCAAGACACCAGGAACTTCACATCCATTCACTTTGCCAGCTTTAACCCTTGACTTGAATCTCAGCATGTTATCAACTTGAGGAATACAGCAATGTAAGACTTATTTCAGCTTACTGGTGAGGTGTTGATTAAATGTTGACTTCACAGCTAGAGCTTTTTACTGCCAGGCAAGAGATACTCACACCATAAAGTCCACTCCATGATTTGCTCAACAAACTCCCTGGGACTGCTAGGGTCTGCTCTGCTTGATGTGGTGAAAGGTTCTAAAGACAAGAAGAACGGAAGACACAAATGCAAGGTAGAAGACCAGGATCAGAGTGATGCTTCTTGCAGATGCCACATGTCTGCTGAGGGTTTGTTACCATGGTGATGGGATGCTTGGGAATGCTTTGCCTTGGATCTACAACTTTAGGGTAATCAGTTGGACATCATGTTATTTGTACCAATGAACATGACATTTGCCATTACTTGATAACTTTAAATAGCTGTAGAATTTATTAATCAAGTAAATACTTCATGCAAAATACTAGAAACCACAGAAAGCTACATTTTGATAGCATTTCAATGGGTCAAAATAAAAACGATATGGCATACTTTTGTCAGTGATAGATGGTTATATGCTAAACAATAAATTCAATCAGAAATTTCCAGAACTCATATTTTCCTTCATCTGTAAATGTATTTCACACGTAAAAAATATATTCTGGAGGAAAAATCCTGAGTGGGTCATTCTATAAATTGGGTTCAATTTTTTTGCATCCAGATAACATCTGATATCTGATTTTGTAAGTTTAGTAATTCTTTCTTTTCGAGAGTCATTCAGTACTACAAATTATCTGAAAAACAAATACATTTCAAAGTCAGTTTCAATTATATTTCCATGTCGGGTGTGAAATGGGCACCCAAAGTTTGGAGATCCTGAATTTAGAGAATGACCCAGTTACACCTGTTGTAAGGTTGCTAACTTCATCAATCAAAAGACATCATTCAATTCGTCTATTTTTCCTGTCTTGTTCTTTTATTTGCGTACAAATTAAAACAAGTACTGAGGAGTTTTGTTTTTGGATCACTGAATGGAGAAAGTGGCAATGACTATCACAGAATTCCAGGGCTTAAATCAACACCTCAAGTTTTTCACCTCAATTTGTGGTTACTTCACGACCATTTTCTGTCAGTTCAAGGACGGTTAAGGGTGTTGTCAACAGTCTGCTGGATGTCTGTGACAAATGGATGTTTTCCTCATCAACACACTTTGCACTTACGGTGTATGTAAGTTCAGCTGAATGCTTTACCATTTGAGACTAGTTTACAAGCACCTCTCCCCAGACAAAAAAATTGCTGTTTTCAGTTGTCCATATCAGAACTTCACAGAGCATCATCCAATGCACAGTACAAGGGGACATGTGGTAAGGGTTTGCAGCATCTGATCACTTGGTCAAGGGTTCGAATCCAGCTGGTGGCAACATGTTATGATCTTGGGCAAGTCACTTTACCCCTATAAGCCTCTCTCCACCCTGCAGTAAATGGGTACCTTTGAGGGCACATATAGCTGTTTTGTATTTCAACCGATAAATAGCATCAGTGGGCTGATGTACTCCCAGGGAGCCGATGAGATGATCTTAAGAAAAATCAAATGTTGTGAGCCCAATGTGCAGGGATAATGATGATATATTGGCTCCTTTGAATTGCATGTAGTGTAAGATACTGTGCGCCTTATAAATGCTTGATATTACTATTATTACAATGAATATTCATCACACTCACTACAATATAATATAAACAACTCTGAGTCAACACCAACATGAGTATTTCACATGTCCAATTTACACCTGTCAATCTTTATCATTTACGAACTTGGAATCACAACAGAACCAGTTCAGTTGGCCGAGTACAAAATAGTAGCAAACTATGCAAGGCAAAATGTTTGATAACATTTAATATTCAACACAAATGGAAGGGTGGGGCACATGCCCACAGCAGATGCCCTTGCCTCCGGCTGCCCTGCTCCCACGGTGCAGACGATGGACCCCGCAGTTCTTCGGATAGGCAAGGGGTGGATCCCAAGTTCTCCAAAACAGGAGTGGGTGGTGTGGTTATTCGATATCTGTACGGTTTCTTCCAATCTCTTCTACTTGGATCCACCTCTCTGTTGGTTGAATGCTGTTGGTCAATATTTTTTTATATTAATATTTCTGATTTTTGCTTCCATAAACATGTGATTTTAATCTATTCACACTCGAAATCACATTTGAAGTTGTCTGAGTACACATTTATTGCTTAAGTATAGAAACAAGAAAATAGTATCACAGCAAGGTCCATTACAAAAGCTGTTTTCTGCATCATGGATCAATTATGAAATCATAAAGAAGGAATGTGTTATTTGTTTATAATCTTGTATTGATGATGTGAAAATGGACACACATTTTTGTAACACTTTCAGCAATATAAAATCCCTTTCTCTCAAAGAGACTGTTTTTTCTTTGGAATATTTGCCAACTTTTAAGGTTTACTTCTGAAATCTAGTACCACATAACAATCCAGCCGAATTCTGTGTACTTTCACAAGTAAATAATGTCACTTTGTTATTGAAATAAAAAGATGGACTAAAACATCTTAAAATTTATTTAAAATCTTTGAAAATGTACTTGTAAAGAATTCCATAGAGGTGATGCACATGATGTACATCCATTATAAACATGACTTGCAAAAGTTAAAAAATCACACAGTTGATGTGTTTTTGCATCTCTGGACATTATTTCGACAGCTTTATAGGCATAGACATAATTTGATTCTAAATCTGATTGTCCACTTTTTTCTACATTTTTGGCACGGTTTGCATGGTAAACATTACACTTATTGCTAGCAGGAATAGCAATCTACTAAAATTCAAGAAATAAAATTTTCTGTTAAATGTTGAACTCCGGTCACAAACCTCAGGCCATTTCTGACTTAGCGACACATATTTGCCCTAATCATACTCCTACGAATTTGACTGTGTGGATTTTAAAAAAATGAGCATTAAATGGCAAGGGTAATTCACACGAAACGGTTGATATAGTAAATTGTCTACAAATGTCATCAATCTTAAATTCTGTCGGCTCAAAATGAACCGCATTAGACCAGTCAAGTCATTATGAAGGTATATCCAAAATGAACCACATTAGACCAGTCAAGTCATTATGAAGGTATATCCAAAATGAACCACATTAGACCAGTCATGTCATTATGAAGGTATATCCAAAATGAACCACATTAGACTAGTCAAGTCATTATGAAGGTATATCGAAAGGGCTTGGAGGACTCCACTTTAACATGGTTGATAATCAGTCACAGCATCATGGAAGGCCTTGTGGACGTCTTTATTCTGAATACAGACTGCGCCACCACCACGATACATTTGTGAGGTCTGCCAGTACAAAAGAACAGGAGTCAACAAGAGTTATCATGAGAGGAACCTGTGATACTGTTGGTGAGAGAAAGTAACATCTTCAACAGCATTTATATGGGATGTGAATGACCTGCTGAGATCAGCCATGTCAAGGTAGATGAGACAATGTTATGGCAGACTTACCACACGATTGATACCTCCGATGCAAGTCCACTTCAGGCCAGGCTTGGTAGTCACTGCCCACTTGGAGTGATCCTTGGTGCCTTTGAAATCGCTTCCACCTCTCAGACTCACTTCTCTGACATTGTAGACATCAATGCCTCCAACGCAAGAAGAGTTCAGTTTTCGTGCCCTCCCGTTCTGCCATGTCTCACAGTACAGGCCACTCTTGAAATAAGGAGCAAGCCAATCTTTATACAAATCTAAAGAAAACAAGAAAAACATGTATCTGTATCAACAAACACGACATGAAGCACTGAGTAGTGAAGAAAGGTAGAAAACTCATCTAAGAATGAAATGTGGTTTCAAAAAACTGAAAGAGCAAAATTCTTCAGTTGAGGTGTTCAGTTGATGTTTCTTGCTAGCAGTTCAAGGACCACTGCATAACATCCTCTATCTTGTGAGGGAAGCTTAACACGTTAGCAACCTCAATGCATAGTAGGAAAGGTGTAGAACAAAGATATGTATATATTTTACAATAACTCCCTCCTGAAGTTCTTTCAAAATCACTTGAGAATTGACTGCTAATCCTTGAGTTCAAATCAGGTTTAATGAAATTCAGTTCCTCGGTGAATGTCATGCAAACTTTATTCACATCCCCTCAGAACTATATGTACACCAACCTGCTGAAAACTTGCCAGCTTTGTTGAAGCTGACAAATGTCTGCCCATCTTTGGACTGCAGAGTCAATGCACGATTCCAAGGAGCAACTGTTACATGTACACCGTTAATCACATCCTTGATGCTGGGGTTGTCTTTAGCCAGGTCAGGGGGGAGGTCATAGTTATAGACTAAAGGATGGTTGTATTTCAACTGCTGACCTGGTGTAAGAGAGGTTTAGA
>NW_019091381.1:541466-552517 GCF_001949145.1 Acanthaster planci | reverse complement strand
ATATAAAATGTCTAAGATTGTGATTAAAAACTTCTTTGTCAAAATTCCGAAATGAGCGGGCACGAATAAACATGTACTTATGATAAAATAACATGCAAAGCTGACAATGGATTCAGTCATTTTCCTCTTATGATTTTAAATTCATATGTCATTTTACTTGTAAAAATTCCTGTTTTTTATCATTTCCCCTGTAAAATTCTTAATTTCTTAAGGACAATATATTGCCTTAGAGGACATTGTTAAAAAGGGGTGAAGTTAGAAGTGAAAGGCCCTTTAATGCAAAAGTTGACTCATCATACACACAAACTCAAAAGTTACGTGCAAATTTTTCCTAGGACAGTTCATAAAATAAGCAACATTTAAAATGATTTTGGCTTTATAAACCTTTTCAAATTGCATTAATATCTTTGGTACCTTCCAAAAATTTACAAATAATAATACTTGAAGGGGAGGACGGAATTAATATAGACCATTTACAGGCTATAAAATATAGATTTACTTTTCAACAAAATGAGTCGACATTATTTTCAGAGCTATGACCCAATATAAGTAAAATTTCGAGTTGAAATAGGTTTTCAACCTGTTCTGGTTTAACCAGACCATCTCAAATCATACCATTCCTCACGTATATTTAAACGCTCAGTAAGGTTTTCTTAGTCATCAAAATATTCTATTTACAATGAATTTACAGTACAAACCACATGCAAATTTTTACCACAGTTTATTTAAACCTTCGACTAAAAGTTCTCGGACTGTATATGCTACTAATTCAAATATGAATTTGAAATTCCTTGATTGGGAGCATTTTAATGTATTACTAAAGTCCTGATTAAATGGATTATGCAAGAATTTGAGGGATGCAGTACTAAGTTTAACATAGTGCTGCAAAAAATACTGAAAAAGTTTAAATCCCCTAACCCTTTTATCCTGCACATCTCAGGATTTTATCCTTAAACTGTCAACTTGTTACATTTAGAAAAGCACAAGACTGCAGGAAAATTTTATCTCCTCAGAGAACAGTGAGAACAAGATGGTTGTGCTTGAGGACATTGCTGTATACCAGTCACCGAATTAAAAAAACCCTTGACGATGGCTGCGAGGGTAACAATGTTTCTCTGCTTGACTACATTGCTGTATTTCAGTTACTAAATCACGGAAGACTTTACTCACAGCTGCATTCTGAAGACAGAGTGTACCACCACCACGCCTCTCTTGAGTAAACTATAAGAACAGAAATTGCAATATGATAAACTCAACCTGTACCTTTTGTTGTTGAAGTAAGATCAAAATAAAACTGGAATTCACATGGTCTATGCACAACCTGCTAAGGCCACTTGATTGCTTACACAAGAACCAAGTCCATGTAAATGAAAACAGATGGCATGATGTTGTGGTAGACTTGCCTGACGATTGATATCCCCGATGCAAGTCCACTCCAAACCTGGTTTAATCGTCACTGCCCACTTAGAGTGATCTTGACAATTCCCAAAGTCTTCTCCATCAGCCAGGTTCAAGTGTTTGACATTGTAAACATCAAGACCACCAACACAAGATGAATTCATATTTTTGCCCAAGCGTTGCCATGTCTCAACATACAGGTCGCTATTGAAGTAAGGGGCAAGCCAGTCTGCATACAGATCTAAGGAAGAAAAGCAGAAAACTGGTACATCACACCAACATGATTTTACAATAGAGTATGTACAACAGGGAAAATACTATCTGCCTCGAACACATCCAGAAACACCCCCTCAGTTGAAAAGAGCCATGTTGGTTGGGGGTGTTCATTTTGTTGGTAATGCATACATTTCATTGTTGTTTATGAACCAGCGAAGTTCAGCTCTGACCAAAGGAGCCTCCGTTGCCAAGGAAATTGTGCCCTCTCATGGTCCAGCTCGAGGCTCAGAGATGAACCATAAAAGAAACCGAGTCAGCAAAACAATCCTGAAAAGCAGAGATGTGAACTAGAAGTTTCCCATCTGAAATAAGCCACTTGCAAGTTCAATTTGAATAAAATCTGATACACTGGTTATCTGATTGCATGAAAACGTAACAATTTTAATTCCCCAGACTAGAGACACTGTTGCTATACCTCATGATTCGGGGCAAGCTTTTGCATAGCGACCACCATCTCTGGAATGGACTGGTTCCTTTGTACCATTCTTATCCATTGAGAACAGTGTATTGTTGCAAGGTGTCTCTTGCTAAGCAAAAGCTGGCCCTGAATCACAAGGTATAGCAATAGTGGTTTTAGTATGGAGAATTCAAGTTGTTATGTTCACGTGAATTTAAAGAACTCAGTCTACCAGATTTTATTCAAATTTAACTCGCAAATGGCTTATTCAAGGACCTATGCCTTTGTGTATGAGCTGGCCTACTTGTGTTAAAAGTGAAAATATTTCATTAACTGGGGGGTATTTCGAGACCTAGTGTTTCGTAAACTTTACTTCAGAGAAGCTCTAATATGCCCTAAGCTCATATAAAATACATGTACGTGGGTAATTCTACACCAACGTGGACAATGGTCAGGCTGTTACCAACATCATTATTATGTGTAATTCATAAACAAAATGAAGTTTTTCAAAAAGAAAGAAAGTGAAATTACGATTAAGGGTACTTCCACTTCAGTTTTGAAAACCCTCTTTAGGTTTATGTAATACAAATGATAACAAGGTTGGTAAAAGTTTTAATTTCCACTTTTGCATGGAATGGCCCACATGTCATTCTGGTATTTGTTGAGGGTGGTAACGAATTCACTTGTGTCCCTTCTACCCAAACCTACCTTTCCCAAATTTACCAGCTTTGGCAAAGCTGACAAATTTTCTCCCAGCCTTTGACGTCAGATCCAAAGCGCGATTCCACGGAGGGGATGTTATGTGCTGTTTGTTGACCACATCCCTGATGCTAGGGGTGTGGTTCACAAGGCCAGAAGGGAGGTTGGCGTCATAGACCCAGGGGTTGTTATACTTTAACTGCTGACCTAGCATCAAGGACACAAAGAACACCGTCCCACCTCAACAAGTTTGATGTAAAAGAAAGAGGACATGTACAGACCACAGAGAGGGAAGGAGAATGGATACACCTGCTTATCAACTGAACAGTACTAACAGCTTTAACACTCAGCCACTGCAATGGCATAATGGTCATACGGGCGAAACAGACCTTATGCATTAATTTTACCAATGATCTTAGAGTGAATTCACAAAAGCCCGTTTTTATGTCTTTAGTGAGGAACAAAACCCTTATCTTCAAAGACTACTTCAACACTGTAAGGTCTACACAGGGTGTTCTCTTTGATGGCCCCCTCCCTTGTAAATAGCCCCTCCACCTACATCTATGTACATGTAATTACCAACTTTTTCAAACTGATTGTAACGGAAAGTAACACATAGGAGTTGCTGGCCGAAACGTCTAGCATTGCTTGGCCAGTTGTAGTACTCCGATGAAGGAAGAGGAAATTTAGGTATGCTGTGAACCAGCCAAAAACCACTGGTACCATCAAAGGCAAGGTCACCTGTAGGGTTGGAAGGCAAACAGCTGTGTTGAGAGAGTCACTGAACTAGGGACATGAAAACACATGTACAGTACAAAAAAGTGGGCAGAAGTATACAAACAGACCCGAGTATACGAATAAAGATTGTTTCACAATCATGTCATGAAAAAATAAAAACACATTGATAGCTCAAATGTTCCTAGGGATTTCCTTTGTCGCATAGGTAAAATGGATGCTTTGTAATATTTTCTCACAATCAATTCAATAAAGATCTGACCTTCCTCTTTACGAGTGCCTGAAAATCTCCTGCATTTGCCCAAAGCACAGTTTTACAATTCTGACCAATAGCATGTATAATAACCTTCTGAGAAAAAAATACAGACTTTAGTCATCATAGAAAAACATACACAGGAACTCTACATAACATGGAGAAAAAATTCCAAAGATAGTTAAAAAGTCAACACACGTAGAGAAATTCACACAAGTAATCTTTTATTCCCTGAATAACGTTTGCTAGAATATCAACGCCCCCTCCCCAAAAAAGGGAAAAACACATACACAAACAAATAAAAAAGGACTCTCTACCCTTTGAATGTCCACATCTCCATTTTGGAACTTCATCAGGGGGTTGGTCATTGTACATCAAATAAGCCAATTTCTAGAGAAAAAATTGCAAAGAACACAATAAAAAAAAAAGCTAAGAGTACTTGGCAGTCCAAGATCACAAGGTTTCACATATCTTCATGAAAAAGTAATTTGACCTGCTTATTTTGATTTTTTTGGGAAAAACAACTCTGCACTTGAATTCACATAAAATACTGATTTATTTTATAACTCCTGCCCTAACAATACTCAGTAAAGAAAACTTTGTAAAGTGTCCTGTGCAGTGATTTTTCCACATACATTTGTAACTTTCATTTGCATTACTAATGAGTTAATTTACTTCAAACAATTTTTCTGATGATGACTTTATCTGAAATGATGTCTGGATGTGAGCAGCTTATGATACATGTTCCCGAGTGCTATTTGTGGCAAATTGATAAGGTAAACTTCAGAGAAACTCAAGATGAAGAAACTTTATTGAGTACTCATGGCACAGAAGAAGTAAGAAGATAATTTTTTCTGTATTCTCTCTCTTTTTGAAGCACTGACCTGAAGACCAAGCCTACAAAGTAAAGCACATGTTACTGGTGATAGACTCTAAGACCTGCAGAAATCACTGCAAGGTCTAACTGGGCGACCCCTACACTTCACCAACAGGTGCATAGTGTATAAGGCTAATTTACAGTTGAATGTGTACCAACTTGTAGCATATTCATGCCTGAGGAATCCATATGCAATGAGGAAGTTATAATTATTCTTGCATAATGTTCCTTTTTTTCAGAATAGTCACCAACAAAGGTGAAAACAAAGGAGCAATTTCTAACTGGCACAAGACAACATGAAACTAAGGTCTGGTAAACCAATGAGTGCATTTCATTAGTCAACAAAAAAAATTCCTACCTGACTTCCATAGTTCTGGTAGATTTGTTGTAATGTGTATGCGATGGCTTGGTCAGTAGCATTGAGCCAGACATCAGAAAGTTTCAAGATTGGATTATTGACATCCATGTACATCTGAGCGTAGCCCTCTCTAACCTGTGATGTCTGACCCTGAGAATCTCGAGGAAGCTTGTACACAATGAACCTGAGTTAGAATAACAAGAACAAGACTATTTGCATATGCTGAATAAAGGATAGCACAAACGAAGACAACTGTTGTCATTCATGCTTTGTTTCAGATATGTCCATGATACTGCCAGGCAATATAAAAGAGATCAAGAATAGAAGAGCTGGAAAAAATGGAGAAGAAAGTGGGAAGACAGCGGCAAGGTGCTGACATCAAAGCTTGAGAATGTTGAGAAAATTCAAATGCTAAAAAAAAAAAAATCGCCAACTTCTCTTTCGTTGTTTGAAGAGACTTACCAATCAACCGGTTTCCCATTTGCATCCAAACACGTCACCTCTGCCTCACTGGTTCCCACCAATATGGTAGTGAAGACAGTCACAGCCAATAAAATGAACACCATCACACTGCTGTGCATCATAAACACCTGTGACCAAATTCAAGAAATTCAATCCGTGTTGTTTGTTTGAATAACAATTTCAGTTTGAGCTTTGAAGCTTTTTACGGTGAAGGTAGCAAGTTCAAGATGTTTGCGGTAACACCGTGCAAGGATGTAGCTTATTCTGAGTATGCGTATGAGGTTCTAAAAGAACTGGAACTAAATTTCAGAACCAGATTCTACATCACACTCACAGGGTTAGACTTTAAAGCTTTTGTCAAATCCCTAAACAAGTCAAACTTTGAGGAACACTGTACTTTCATTTGTTGAAGATCCTCTCATCTCTTTCAGAAATGCCCAACAGAAGCCATCATTCTAACAGTCATTTACGTTATGACTTACAAATCAAGAAAATAGGAAGTAGAGCTTTCCATGACACATTCAAATTTCAAAAGAATGAAGAATGCTAAACAGACTAAATGCTCCTTCCAAAAATACTGTAACTAAACCTTGGAAAAAGGATAATTCCAGCCAAATTCACTCTCAGCATAGCCTGACTGGAGTAAAATACCTCAGATATTTACCATTCTGCTCTCAATTTAAAAGACAAACATCTGTAAGTTAACAGGTCAACTCTTACTTTGTCAGCTTTCCACTTCCTGGCCGTTGTTCTATCTGTATTGTAATTCAAACCTTTACCAAACTCCAAGATGGTTCTGAACTTGATCAACCAAGAGCCAGAATATGTTCTGATTCCTCCTTCTATTT
Organism: Acanthaster planci; assembly: GCF_001949145.1. Next base: position 546,214 of record NW_019091381.1, on the reverse strand, counting down.
ATAGGAAAATGAGGCAAATGGATATATGGGTAAAACTGAAACCCCAAAAAATTACCAGTGAGTGCCACGGTTAAAGGTGTAAACAAACACCGAGTGCTTGTTTTGTTTTTGGTCACTGAGTACAGGGAAGTTGCAGTAAATTTTCAGGGAAATGCAGGACTAAATTCAACACAAATAAATGTATAGTGCTGTTCAACCCCACTTTTCTTTCACAGGTAAAGGACAATGCTAAAAGTAATCCAGATGTCAAATATTTTTATAAGAAGGGACTATTTCCAGCTTGCTAAAGATGTTGGGAGTCCATGTCTACTGGACGCTCATGATAGTTGGATGTTTTCCTGAACCATACACTTTGTCCTTTATGTGCTCAGCTGAGTGATTCAACACCAGAAACAAAACAAAAGTAACTCTCCCCGGAAACAGAAACATTGCCAAGTTTTACTTTCCGCGTTTATGAGTGCAGCCACATTCATCAAATTATAGAACGTTCTTCCTCATATGCACCAGATAATCAATGCACATAACCCTGAATGCCATAAACACTGCTCACCACTACTGCTTCCTGGTTAAACTCAAAAATATTAATACACAGAGTTCCTGAAAAGTGATATGAACCAACCAGCTTCCTGACAATTCTTAAATTGAAATGAGATTCCAAATGAGAAAGATATAGCAGAGAAATCAATTTGATAACCTTACAATGTCTCTGCTGTGTTGGCCAAAGCATTAGCTAAAGGCACTGATACACAGTTTATACTTGATTGTCCTCAGTAGCACACTGTGAGGACCTAATGCTGTGAGATGGGTTTTTTCAGACTTCATTATTGATTACAAGTCCTCTACATTACACAGCAGAACAAACCCTTTGAGAGATAAATGCAACAAAGTGAACAACGTTGTAGGGCTGTGTCAAATCTCTGAATATTTGATCTTTGATCAAATATTGGAATATTATTTTTCGAGTTTGGATATTCGAATGCAAAATTCATGAAAAGGGAAAATTTTCTTTTATTTTCAAATGAGAAAAATTACATATGAAGGCTTGTTTCGAGCAGATTCAAATGAAAAGTGACAGAAATCTTACAATGCTTCAAAAAGTAAATTATTAAACAGAAATTTACAATGGGGCAAAAAGTATTGTTCATCTCCTAAATCTTGCAAAATCGTGGCTGGAAATTTTCCTAGATGTGAGAAGCTATTATATTGATCATAATGTACAACTGTGTGTGTTATTGCAACTGATTTTGTATACGGTCTGTTTATCAAGAATCTGCCGCTTGGTGCGATTATATTCAGATATTCAATCAAATTGAAGGTCGAATATTAAAATAGTGAATTATCGGAATTGACTCAGCAGTACAATGTTTAAAACGTTCCAGTCAACATGCCCATTCTTCATCACTTGTGAAGATGGGAGTCATAACCAGTTTTCAAGTTGGCCGAGTACAATTTTATTACTCGAGTACAGAAATGATACAAAATAGTAACGCACTATGGAAGGCAAAATATTTTATAGTACTCAAGGGATAGAAATATTCTAAAATATTATTCAAAAATGTTGTAAATGGTACAATTTGGCACGATAAAGAAGTAATAAGCGTAAATGACAATGGATTCAGTCACTTTGCTTGTGTCTGTAGGTTCATATGCTGCTTCTAAAACACCAGAATGTTCTTGGGTAGAAATTGACTCTCAACAACATCTACTATTCTGTGTAAAATATTTCATTTCTTAAAAACAAACTGTTACCTTTTGGTGCAATGTTAAGAATAGCAATTTAAAAGGTGAAAAAAGTAATGCAGCAGTTGCTTTATAATGCACAAAAAATGTACAAAGTTTATGATGAGCAAATTGTACGTGGAACTTAAATAAATTAACATTTTAAAATGTTTTGTTTGGGTAAAATGATAATTTAACTGCTTTAAAACTTCCAAAATCGCATTAAAGTCTTTGGTAGCTTTTAAAAGTAAACACATCATATCATTGTACATTCTGAAGTGATGCGTTAGGGTTGAGACCAACATTTAAACAGACCATGAAAAGGCTTACTGCCACATCTGAATAAATTCTGTCATTTGATTGATGGGTCATCTGTCAATCATGTGCCACTGACTTTTATATCGAACGGTGTGACAGTTAAATAATGACATACCCAATTTAGAGCCTTATTAACATGTATCTGCACAGCAGAAACAGCGGTGGCTCTTCAAGCAAAGCAAAGAATGCTGTACAACATGTAAGCATGGAAGGTGCATTGGTGACTTTTCGTACAAACAGACATTTTAATCTTGGAATATGGAATTATCACGTTGTTCTTTTATGGCAAGCTAATATAAAAACAGAATTTATTCAGATGTTGTTACATATACTTTGTGTAAATTACTTTGTGTAATGGAAAATAGTTTCTTTAACCCTAACACTCCTCAATCCTTCACCTGTTGGAGGACTGAGGACTGTTAGGGTTAACCCTAACCCTCCTCAATCCTTCACCTGTTGGAGGACTGAGGACTGTTAGGGTTAACCCTAACCCTCCTCAATCCTTCACCTGTTGGAGGACTGAGGACTGTTAGGGTTAAGCAACTGAAACTATTCTCACCATTGCACTAAACACATTCATTATTTTTATGACAAATACAGACTTGGAGTACAATAATACTCCATATGACAATAACTGTGTATGTACGAATAAAATTTGATTATAAAGATGAACAAGAAATTGACTGAAGCTCCAGTCAATTTCTTTTATCATCTTTATAATCATTTACAAGCACCTAGTCAGATTCCCTATATAGTTTCTTTCGAATGAAATTTGGTTTAAAATGTAGGTTCTGACCTGTTCTGGTTAAACCAAAGCCTCTCAATAAGTAATTCCTTTCAGTGCTTATTAATTATTAATCCATTACAATATTCTGTATAAAATAAATGACAGTATAGCCGAAAACTACACTCAAATTTCCATTAATTTATTAAAATTCATTTGCTCCAAAATTTCAATTACCTTGAGTAGGAAAATTTGAAGGTATTTTAAAGTCATGATTAAATGGATTATGTAAGGCTGTGATACATGGAGGTTTAACAGTAAACTTCAAGAAGTAATGGACTGCATTAATTCTCCTGACAAGGTTTGATCCTGCAAACCATCTCAGGATTGTACCCATCTCCAACTGTCAAGGTATTATTAAAGTCATGATTAAATGGATTATGTAAGGCTGTGATACTGTAAACTCCAAGAAGTAATCAACCGTGTTAATTCACCTGACAAGGGTTTGATCCTGTAAACCATCTCAGGACTGTACCCATCTCCAACTGTCAACTTCTAACACTGAGAAAAGTGTAAGACTGTGAGGACGTTTAATGTCCTCAGAAATCACGATGGGTGTTAGGTAGACAGCAAAATGTCTGTGGTTGAGGACACTGCTGAATGCCAGTCACTGAATCATGGAAAACTTTGTTGACTGCTGCGTTTTGAAAACAGACAGTGCCACCACCACGAAACTCTTGATGACACTGAGAACAGAACAGCAAGTAGGATAAACTCAGTGTGTACTATCTATTTGTGATGTTGAAGAATAAAATTTGGCAATCGTACAAGCTCTGCGATACCTTCTCATGTAGCATTTTACACTAGATCCTGTCACTGAATTAAAAGGAAGATAGAGGAGGTAACGATATGGTAGACTTACCTGGCGATTGATATCCCCAATACAAGTCCATGCCAGGCCAGACTTGGTAGTCACTGCCCACTTAGAGTGATCTTTGGAGTTCTTAAAGGCTTCTCCCCCAGCCAGATTCAAGTTTTTAATGTTGTTGACATTTCGACCTTTGACACAAGAGCTGTTCATATTTCCTGGACCGTTCTGCCACGTTTCAACATACAGGGTGCTGTTGAAGTATGGAGCCAGCCATCCTGCATATAGATCTGCGGAAGAAATGCAGTTCAAAATAAAAACTAGATATAGACACAATGAGGGCTCACACTGGATAACACAAGTGGGAAAGTGTACAAGAAACAATCCAGACAGGCAAAAGGGTTCCAGTACAAAACAGAGATGTTTTAGAAAGTGCCAACATGGGTTCATGTACTCCAACATGTAGCAGGCTTTACTTTAAAGATCCTCAACTGTACACTAAATACAAATGAAACTCTTGAAAGAAGTATAAATGTCATCCCTGTCCTTCAGGAAGATACCTGATGCAGACTCACCTTTTCCAAAATTGCTGGCTTTGGCAAAACTAATAAATCTCTGCCCTGCCCTGGATGTCAGAGTTGCTGTCCGATTCCATGGAGGAGATGTCACATGTTCTTTGTGAGCGACACGACTGATGCTGGGGGTGTGGCTAACCAGCTCAGAGGGGAGGTTGAAGTCGTAGATCCAGGGATAGTTGTACATCAGCTGCTGACCTAGCACCAAGAATCGAGACAAGAAAATCAAAGACATGGACAAATACAGTCAATGAAAGGGGGTTCCCATATCTGTTGTCCATCAACTAGGAAGCCTTAATCTTACACTTGTCAGGATATCATGAACAGGAAATTACAGGTCATAGGTTTGAGTCCCACCAAAGAAAGCTCGTGGTTTTTTATTCTTCAAACAAGCTCTGAGAAAGCACTACAGCACTTATAAAATGGCATTACTGAAGTGATAACCATAAGAATTAAGAAACACTTTTCAACCTTGTGGAACCACCAACGATGTCTTGACAGCTGTGATTTAGTGGTCCGTTTCACTAAACTCAAGATCTTTGAG
>NW_019091381.1:499677-536448 GCF_001949145.1 Acanthaster planci | reverse complement strand
GAGAACCCCCCCACCTTTGTGTTGGTCATTGTTTGATTGGAATCTCAGGAATTCTTTAGACTTCTAGGGGGGATGTGTTAGGTAACAATAATCCACAGTGTGTATAGGGATTTGGACAGGTAAGGGGGGTACCCCTCAATCCCATATCTTGCCTGGTATAGTGCAAGACACTGATTAACTAGTTCTTTAAACCACAAACTTAAGCCTGGTTTCCATATGTGACTGGCTCTTCAAAAATGGGTAATTACTCGCCAGATTCAGGTTATTTTTATGAGTTTTTGATATGGCTGGATTCTGTACATCAAAAGCTACAATGACTCCTGTAGTGCACTGTGTTCTGGATATATATAGACATTTGTACGTGTATATCCACATTTTTGGATTCAATAAAAGCGCTTTTTGAGAAAAAGCTCTTGAACTGTAGCGCTTGAATTTCCGACTGAATGATCAATTTTTCATCTTCATACATCTTTGTAGACCTACACTGCTGGTGTACTTCAAATATTGACAACAATGGGCCTTAAAAACTGCATTATTCACTACTTTTATAGTTCAAACATTGTGTAATGTTTGGCAGTTTGGTAAAAACGGGATAAAAATTAAGAGAAATTGTGCCATGAATATTTAAGAAAAGTTTGCATGATTATGTACATGTACTTCATACAGGTATGCTTTCATTGACTCTGTCAATATTACCAGAGAAAATAATAAAAGTTTGCGATCAATTTACACCAACATGGTATTATAAGGTCTGGTAAAAAATGGCAATTTTATCAACATGTAAGGCTGTGCTGAATATCCGAATATCCAATCAATTATTGAATATTTGATTATTGTTTTCTAAATTTGAATATTCAAAAGCAAAACTCATGAAAAGGAAGGGAGAATTCTCTTTTGTTTTAAATGAGAAAAAATGCACTATGGAGGCTTGTTTCAAGCAGATTCAAATCAGTGAAAAGCGACAGAAATCTTATGACTTAAAAAGTAAATTATTCATCCCCAACAGTTCTAAATCCTCTGATTTCAATATGATTTTAAATTCAACCTGGGGGTTAGGGTTAAAAAAACAGACATTTTCAACAGAGCAAGAAGTCTTGTTCATCTCTTAAATCTTGCAAATTCGTGGCTTGAGATACTCCTAAAAGTGAGAAGCTTTTATGGTAATTATTATGTACAACTGTGTGTGCTATGGCCATTGATTTTGTATATGACTTAATCATCAACAATCTGTGGGTTGGTAAGACCATATATTGTGATATTCAATCCAATTGAAATGTTGAATATTCAAAGANGTGAATTATTCAAATTGACTCAGCCCTAATTTCATCAATGTTTGAGCAATCCTTCCGTACCTGACTTGCATGGTTCTGATAGATTTGCTTCAGTGTGTATGCTATGGCATGGTCAGTATCGCTGATCCAAGCACTAGACAATTTCAGAACTGGATTGTTGGCATCCATGTACATCTGTCCGCAGCCATCTCTTACTTGCAGAATTTGGCTGTTGGAATCTCTGGGAAGTTTGTAAACAATAAACCTGGAAGGGGTGTAAAATAACTGAGTTTAGTAACATATACCTTGGCAGAAATTGGGATGACTTGTGGATGATACTGTTGGGGTGGGATACCATCTTGCTTTGCTTGTACCTACATTAAACATGAGTGATGCTGTCTCATAAATTGAGCAAATTTTCTGGGGAAGGTGCAACAAGATGGGAGATGGGTAGAAATGACAAAGGGTAATCTTTGGAGTTGATAATGTTGTACAAGTCAGATGAAAATGGTACAGGAAAAACACCGATTCTTTGGTGAGGAGAACAATATGCATTTCTGTTGACGGACATGTGACTTACCAATCAACTGGTTTCCCATTGGCATCCATACATGTCACTGCTGCATAACTGGTTCCCACCATTATGACAGTCAAGACAGTCACAGCCAATAATGTGAACATGATCACACTGCTACACATGATAACTCTCCAATAAATTCAGCCGAGATATTCTTGATGCTGAGGTGCCAAAATACATAGAATTTTCAAAGTTGACTTAAAATTAAATGATGCTGTAGTTTAAAATTGAAAATATGACGCTACATCACTTTTATGCCAACAATTATCAAGATATTCTCTTCCACATAATATCCTTCGATATATGTGTTTTAGTTCAACATGGTTCAACGGTGGAAACTCCAAACATGCCCCCCCAAAAAAACACATTAATGGCATGGTTCAAATCATATTCAAAGGGAAAACTGATATTTTTTGAAAAGCAGCAAATTTCAAAGAAACTGACAATTTTTGTGTATAACAGACATTCCAATCACTTAAATCTGCTATCAGGAAAAATCAACAACTATCTTTCAAGTTTCATCTCATAATTTCTAACAAAAATTCCCACTGGCACTAGGCCCTAGTACCCGGTACAACGAAAAGAAATTTGTGCAAAATAACTGGGATTTAGCCCTTTATTTAGTCTTTAATCATTTGCTAGAACTTTTTATACTTAGTTTCTTTCTTCAGAAATTCCCTTCAAAACGCTTACTTCTTTAAAATTAACGTCACACTCTCACATCACACCGTCGATAAACGCAAACTGTCAGTATGTAGGAAACGAAGTGGTCGAAAACCGAATAATTTCCTGAGGTAAAGCACACGAGTTTTCCCCCGTATATATGTACAACAGTCTCGTGACAGGGCTTTCATTGAAACTAAACAACTAATAAAAATTTCCCCGTCCCCTGCAAGAAAACACTGACCTCAGCTGCACTGTCTTCAATAACCCGCCTACGAAGACAACTTTCAACAGCTAGCTGGATATTAAATGAACAACGTGACAGGTGTCTTGTTCCTGTGTTCGCAATATGGTACCCTCACATACGAACAGACCATGTAGGAACCAGACTACAAATCTGAACTTTGGCTCACACAATAACAAAAGGTTATTTATAGATCTGAAACCGCGCGCAGCAGGCCTCGCGTGGCATGAATTAAAGGGGCACAGGCCGGGCCAGTAATCCTTTTTGATAGCTTCGTGACTAGACAAAGCCCACACTAACGAGATGCATGAATGCACTGTTATAAACGTCTCTCCAGTGACGTTCACCAATCCAGCAGCAGTTACAAGGTCTGGGTTTGAGCGATAAATACACGTAGATCATTGATTAATCCACTGAGATTTGCACAGAAATAGTTCTGTGGTTTGCGGTCGAATGTGGAGGTGGGCCAGCTAACCTTTCAACATCCAATATGCCAAGTGCAGACGCATTTTATAGTAACACTAATTGAATTCATTTTCATTCATATTTCTGCCTTTGAAAAAATAACCGGTTATTTTACAGTCACAAAGACCGAAAGATTAAGACACTAAACATGCTTTCTTTCCGTCTGGTTCGGGTAAACATGCCTGTCAAATCATGGAGGTAGAATCACAGTCAAATCATGACAAAAGGGCTAATGATTGCTTTAAACGTTCAGTCACTATCCAATCGGTCACGCGTTGATCACGCGCAGACCATGTGCATTCTATCGCAACAAAACGGGAAATTCAGCACAAGAAATGATCAGAGTCGACTTTCACACTGCTTCTGATTACTTTGCTCTTTAGCAAGATTTGCAAAACACTTGCTCGGACCATAGAGCTACATATGTTGGAGTGTTGGTGAAAACTGGAAAAACCCGCAGGTTCCCGAAGTGCAGGCATATTTCTTGAACATTCTACATATATAAACTAATCCGGTTTGATGTTAAACGCCTTATCTGCGTTGGCATCGCATTCTCACGCACAATCTTCAGCTTGACGCGCGCGTCCCTTTGTAAAATCACAACACCCTATTGGCCGAAGAGGCATATAAAACGCGCGTACCACCTGTCGACAAGCGTTGTGCCACGGCGCGGCAGCAACGGCTTCGGAATTCTGGTTGTCGAACTGCACTTTACAAGTGAACAAACCTCCTACAGATAAATATGGGCCTAAGGATTGAAACAGTAATATCGTTCCCAGCATAGTAGGCCTATTATATAAACGAAAACTTCCGAAAGTGAGAAGTTGTTCCTTTATTCCAAAAATATTTACACCTTTGCTTTTCAGAATACAGATCTGTAATGGAATACAAAACATGATTAATAAATACTTTCCTTCTATACATTAACAGAATACACACATACACACAAGTGAAAAATGGATAGAAATACACACCTAAGAAATACAAGAATTTATGAATACTGTCAAACGTAGGTAGTCGAAGGATGTAATTAAGAGAAAGTTGCTAGAAAATGCCCTTAAAGACCATGCGAATGACGCAGCAACACAAGTAAATTAACCAACATGGATACAATTTACAGAATCATTACGCTACCATTGACACTGCAAACACAGTGAGATTTTTTTGATAGCAAGCAAGGATAATTGTAATGATAACAAAACCTTGTGACAACTATAGTGACTACTTCCTCTTTTGTCTTCCGGTAACAAGCCCCTTTAAACTACAAGTACATAATTCGATACAGCATGTTTTAGAAACAATCTAAATGGGTACAGAATGTACACCAGAAACGCCTTGTTTTGCCGACATTGAACACCTCAAAAATGGGTTTATATTTCCAAAGCTAATATAATCAATTCTGAAACGCTTTTACAAAATGCTGATTTTTGGATTTGCAAATAGAAATTATTTCATAAGGAAAATATTGTATAAAATTTATACAAGACTTATTTGCAAGACATTATTCCATTTAAAACGTGTTTGATTTCAGATAAAAGAATTCTTGAAAAAGGCAACTTTTGTGGGTATGCCTTGATCTATTCCTGCTATTCATTTGCGCAACTTCTTCACAAAATTATGTAGTTCAGGTATATTTATAATGTTGAACAACATTGTGGAAAAATAGATAAAGTTGCGAAGGAAAAATGTCATTGATGGCCATTATTAACTTGCGACTTATGTGAGTTCTAACATTTTTGCCTAAAAATTTCAGGCATGCTGGTCAGGTTTGTACACGTGTGATCCAATGTGTCAAGTGAGGTTTGAAGAACAAAACAAAATCTGAAATCAAGGTATTGCAAGACTTACATCCTTGCTGCCTAACTTGAAATCGTTACCTTCAGCTTACCAAGAGCTTGGAATGGGGAAATTATTATGTCAATGACTCACCCTGCAAAGCAAAATAAACTGATTAAAAATCAAAATAAGTAGCATATTTCCTGTTTAAAAAGACAGCAACTTAAAAAATACCCTGTGAATGCTACATATTAATTGTAACCAGGAATAAAAACATGGAAAGCACAAAATGTTTCATAAAAGCCTCTTTTTCAAAAATATTAAGAATATGCCAAAATTTGGCAGCACATGGACAAATTTAGCAAGAACAAGGCACAAATTTCCATAAGTAAATGCTGCCGCTCAAATACAAACGATATGACATTAAGTACAAATGTTAATTTAAGAGTGGAATACGACCCATTCGTTGTATCATAATACAAATCCAGAGAATGTTGCTATTGGCAACGTTGTTAAATTGATCCTCCTCAAGGCACAAAATTCACAAATTTGGATCACAGGTGCAAAATAAACCAAGCATACTGTATGGCACACAGAAAAGGGAGAAAACTGTAGTAATCCATGTTTGTGTTTGTTATTGCTTCATGAAGAAAGGACTTTTACTGCTCAATTTGGAATGCTTCAGTGAATTTCCCACGGCAATTTGATTGCTATTGGTTTTTCAATTACTAACAAAGAACTACTTTAAGAAAGGCACAATTTAAAGGTACATTAAGCGCAGATACACACTGATAAAAGACTTTGTAAGGTCATTGTAACTCCCGTCAATAATGCACTAGGCATGAGAGTTAGTAGGTGAGCTAGGCTAACCACTTTGAAGGCCATTGCAACGTGCCTGACTGAGCCAAGTTAATCAATACATGGACACACATGTGTGAGTGTGTTAGGAGTCGTGCTGCCTCGAGCATACACTTTCTGGGTTACTTCAAACGTGCAAGAAGCATACACACTTAAGCAGCTTCAGCAGCTTTAGCTGAAGAAGTGTTTCTGCATATTTCAGGAAGTAGGAAGTGGCTCAGTTCTAAACACCTAAAACGAAACTAAAAATGTTCCATGGGATTTTTTTTCTTACTAAAGCACACACACTGTATAGTCAACTCTGGATATTAAGAACAGTGTTATAAAAATCTAATTCTCAGAGTTCAATCGCTTGATTTTTTTTTTGTCCTCTGTAACAAGGTTAATCCCTATGTCCCTGCATTAAACCTTGTTATAAAAGAGTTGACAGCATAAATCTGTTGCACGGCAAACTGCAATGCATATGTTCATAAATCTGATTAAATGTAATGATATTTCAAACATTCACTAGATAACACAATTATACACGTAAGTACAACCTCAGGAGCGGATGAGGGGTGTGGAGGGTGCACCCCCCCCAAATAAATAAATAAAAAGAGAAGAAAAAGACAAAGGGGGAAACAAAGTGGTGCACCCAGCCCCACAGATGTGGCAAAGGCATAAAAGGCAACAATTCTGCTGCCACTTACCTAACCTCCCTCCAGACGTGACACTAAACTTTTTAGTTCACAACCCCCCCCCGTCTGGAAAATCCTGGATCCACGGCCCCCTTTTGAAAAATTTGGATATACCCCTGAAACTGGACCAAATTGGAAGTCCTACAATAAAGAAAACCACAAAGTGAAACACAGACACCACAACTTATCTGAGGGTCCTGGAAATAAAAACTAGGAATAAAACAGGAATATTTCACAAAACGTAGACTTTTCATGGCAGATTATTTCTCCCTTTGATTCTGAGAAATGACTGGTAATACCTCTCCTTGCTAACTCTCCCAGAAACCAACAGCTCCTGAAAGGTCAAAGGACACCTTTCCCACATCCACTTCATCTTTATACCTAAGATGACATTATCTCCACTTTTTTCCATGTTCAGTAACTTAGTCTCAGTGTAAAAATGAGTGACTTTGCTTCTTGTAAATTCAGAGGATTGTCGAACTCTCTGCGTTGTTAACAGGTTGTTTGGTATTACTTTGCCAAACACTTCAAATCTGAATGGAAGTATAAGGAATGTGTGTGGAGCTTACTATTCAGATCATGTTGTCAGAGTTGATTCAAATACACTGAGTCTGAGTGAGAAGTTGGCTCCTTACAAAACCCGAGGCATGGCCTCATCTTATTCCTCAGTTGCTAGGTTACCATGTCTTCTCATATTAACCTTTCATCTGTCTCCAGATCAAAGGTTGCCATGGGCATTCCTCCAGCTAATTCCTCCTTTGCTGGGTTATATTTGCCTTTCATCTTGCGTGATTGCTTGAGGTACCACCAGATGTAGACGGCGGCGCAGGCCAACAGGATGGCTAAGATGACTAAAGGTATGATGACTTGGATAGGCTCAATCTGCCTCCCTGCTGTAACTTCACAGAAATCTCCTGTAGGAAGGAAACGAAATTGGTTAGAGTAACTCACACTATTCCACAAAATACACAGTCATGTAAAAGATTACCATACATACACAAGTCCCAGCAAGGAATGGATTAAACAAACACAAAGTAAGAATAAAAACGTCATTCTTAAGGACTTGGAACCTTAATGTAGATGTCTGCTTGTGTTTCACATCTTAACTCTTAAATTTATTCTGTCTTTACACAGCCCATTTGTTTGAGACTTTGTGTGTGCATGTAACTGTTGAAAGGAGCCACATCTTACCCAAATATTCCTTGCTGCATATACAGGTGTAACTGCCAATTGAGTCCTGGCATGTTCCACCATTCAGACAACGATGAGAACCAGTTACACATTCATCAATATTCTCACTGCAAATGGCTCCCTGGTACCCCGTATTGGTGCAATTACAAGTGAAGCCGTTGACCTTGTCCGTGCAAGTGCCGTCGTTTTGGCATGGATTACTTGCGCATTCATTAATATCTGTCTCACAGAGTGTGCCATTAAATCCATCGTTACAGCGACATTCAAAGAATGGCCGGTTGTTGATACAGCGAGCACCATTCATGCAAGGGTTATTGATTAAACATTCATCGATATCCTCTGTGCAGAACTGTCCAGTGAAGCCGGTACCCGTGCAGTTACACTGGTGAGAACTGGGCACATTGATGCATTTACCATTGTTGTAACAAGCGTTGGGATTAGTAACACATTCATCAATGTCTTGATCGCATAGTAATCCTTCATATCCAGTGTTGGTACAGTTACATTCAAATGCTATTGAACGCAAGGTGCAGGATGAATCTCGTTGACAAGCTTGTCGTTGGCAGGCCTCGTCTTGTCCACAATTAACAGCTTCCTGGGGGAGAACTGGGCAGTCACATGGTCCAATGTAGTCACATGACCCACCCTGCAGGCATGGGTTGCTATGACAAGCATTGATTTCATCGGAGCAATACTCGCCTCCAAAACCCAAGGTACAGAGACACTGTATTCCGAGGCCAGGGCCAATGTCGACACACTGTGCCCTATTTTGGCATAATGACTGTTGGCAAGTTCTCGTGTCTAGCTCGCAATTGGTACCATTGTAAGGTTGAACGCAAACACACGTGTAGGCGTTGATTTGATCAACGCACCGACCTTGATTCAAACACGGACTACTCTCACATTCATTAATATTTGTCTCACATAGTGTGCCAGTGTAGCCTGCAACACAAGTGCACTCATACCCAGGGAAGTTGACGTCTCCCACTAAATATTGGTTACACTGTCCACCGTTCATACAGGGATTAGAATCACACTCGTTTACATTAATCTCACACAATGAACCTATGAAACCAGCAGCACAGGTGCAAGTGAAGTTAACCTCGGGCATAGATGTGTCATGGAAGCATGTCGCACCATTTAAACATTGATTCACTTCACATTGATCAATTGGTGTTTCACAATTCACACCTTCGTAATGTTGAGTACACGTGCATGTGTAGTCACTCATACTCCGGGCGCACATCCCACCATGTTGACAGGGATTTTGAAGACAGCCATCAACAAACTGACACAAGTTACCATAAAACCCTCTCAAACAATTACAAGTATAATTTGTCCCATTCCGTACGCATGCGGCTCCATTCAAACAATCATGTCTGAAGCACGGATTGTAAATTTCACAATTCGTTCCTTCGTAGAAATCTGGGCATGCACACGTGTAAACGAGATTGTCAGCAGTCTGCGTACAGGTAGCTCCATTTTGACAGGGATTCTGGGTGCATAATCTGTTATCCTGAGTACAATTCTTGCCTTCAAATCCTGGCACACATGTACAGGTGTAATCTAATGGGAACACAGGTTGACAAGAGAGGGCATTCTGTACATTGCAAGGCTGGGTGTCACAGACATTGATTTCAATGTCACAGAGGTCACCAGTCAGTCCAGCCGGGCAGAGACATGTGTAGGTCATGTGACCATCTTGACAGGTGGCATTATTCATACAACGGTTGCCTGAAAACAATATGACAGGGAAAAATTGTTATTAAAAAAGAAAAATCTTCAACAATGGCACAATTCCTAACTATAGCATGAAATCTAAATCACAGTGGTTATTCTCTAAAAGCAAAAACAATGGAAATATGAGATTGAAAACAATATAAAAACAACAAGGTCGACAGAAAACTTAAACCTTTCATGGAAATTTAAAGGTCGACATCTACAGTGGAATGGCGCTATACCAAACACCGCTATACCGAACACTAGGCTGTACCAAACATCAACCTTGGCTCCCAATATTTTGTGCACAAAACCTACCGAACATTATGCAATTGCAAATCAACCGAGATAGGCCACAGCATATATCAGAGATCGATCTTGAGCGGTAGCTTCACGACTTTTAGGATAAATTAAATATCAATTTTGTAACTCAAGATTTCATGCAAAAACAAAAATAATTAACAGATACATTTCTAGAAACCTCAAACTAGAATGCAACGGCAAAACATCACGAAAACAGCGAGTCATAGTATCACAAGAGGGTGCACTTCAGTTAGACAAGAGAGGGTGCTATTCAACATGGCAACAAAACATTCGGCAGTTAATTTCGCTATACCGAATGACCGCTGTACCGAACATTTAGCGTGGACCCTGTCATGTTGGTTATAGCGGCGTTCCACAGTATCAAAATAGGACAAAGAATAAAGTTACTCAACTATTAGCTTCATTCAAATGTAATCTCACCTATACAATCGTCTATACTCTGATTACACTGCACTCCCTCCCAACCCTCAAGGCAAATGCAATCAAAGGCATTCCAAATATCCACACAGAATGAGTTGACAGGACAGGGGTTAGGATTGCAGACATCCACACTTGTGCAACCATAGGTGATCTGTCCCCTAGGGCTGCTGATAGCAATGCCAGGTTGTGGAGAGTTGGTGGATAGGTAGTGGATGCGTTGATTGTTGAAGTAGAGATTGCGGACACAGCCTTGAAGGGTTTGAGCTGCTGCAGAGCCTGGAAAGAAAAAAAGAAAAAAATTCAGTTTTTGTGATTCCAAGGTAGTGTGTTTGATAATGTTGAGAGTGGAATACTAGTGGAAATGTAGTGGATGCGCTGAATATTTTAGTGGAGACTGTGGACAAAGTCTGGAATGGTTTGGACTGCTGCAAAACCTAGTTAGAAATAGGCAGAAATAAAAGAGTTTGGTCATAAAAAGTTGTTATTATGTATGATAATGTTAAGCATAAAATGACAGGGAAATATTTGCAGACGTTGTGGATTGGCTAATTCTAAAGTAGAGATATGGAACACAGCTGTAACGGCTTTTGCTGTTTTATAAATGACATCAGTACATTTTTCCAATATTGAAGTTCCACTACGTTTCTTACCACTGCCTGTGTCCGCTGGGCCGCCTACCCATATCTCCACTGTGGCACTTCTGTCCACACTGTGCATAGGGAAGTCACCTGATAACATAAACTGCTGCCCTCTGTAGTTGACCATGATGTTACCACGGTGGCGTGTCCATGACAACTGTTGCCACTCGGCATCAGATGCATTGGTAGTGATTGCCAGCACACTTTCAGCTGAATCACAGGAGAGACAGACTTTTCATATTAAATCAGTCGATTTGAAATGTGAACAGAACAACTTTATGTTGGGTTTCCAGCTGGCATGTACACTCAACATGGAGCATTTCTCATGGATATAGGTTAGCGAGATCTTCTCTCACGATAGGATTGGTATCAAAGTTGTTGAGGGCGCTACACAGACAAATCGAGGACCCTAAAGCAGAGTAAAGCAACCCTTGACATTCTCATTTCTTGTGTGCTATATGGAGTTTTCTCACTACTCACCGATTCCAAACTTTGTTTCCAATTGCAGAGCTCCTGATGTCTGATCTAGACCGAGTAACATATGATCCACTCTGGTGTTGGTCTTACTAAACAGTCTAACCAGCATAATCACACTGTTCATATCACGAGTACGGAAACTGATACCAAACTGATCCCCGAAGCTGACGAGCTGAGTATCGACAATCAGACGAAGACTGCTATCCATGCCATTAAACGTTGAGGCACTCACTACATTGAAGATTAAAATGGTTCAAAACTCTTGTCAAATACTTGATGATAAGTCCGAATGCTTTGAAAGTGTGCAATCATTTTATTGGAAATTTCTTTCAAGAAAACTTGAAATCATTTGGGAATATGTAATGCAAGTGATATCAGAACACTTTATGATGGTATTCATTCAGGGAAACAATTAATTCTGTGAATAATGAGAAGCAATTTGGCATTAGAATCTCAAATATTCCTTACCTTCTTCACAAGTTGTCCCAAAGTAGTCGGCAGTGCATTGACATTCGAACCCATTCCATCCTGGTATACACACTCCATCATTGTAACAAGGCTGAGGAAAACACGTCTCTTCACGAGGGCAACCTGGATCAGCGACCTGTGGGTCAAGAGTCAACTCATAGGCTGAAGACCTCTGGAGTTCAATGTTGACATCGTTGATGTAGACATCTCGAATGCAACCTGTAAAACTGTAGACAACAGAGACACAAAATTAAAATTGCTGAATATCCATAAAGAAATCAACCGCTGCAGCGAAGTATGTGTCTACAGCTGTCAAACTTTAAAAAACGCTAAAACTCTGGGTTTTGCTTTGTTCATTTGCATACATGCTTGCCCCTCTTTTAATGTATCCTCAAACTGGCATTTGGCCTTACTACAAAGAAACCCTATATAAGAAACAAAACTTGAGTCAAAAATCCTTCTGGTTGTTTGAATAACCTAACTAATGCGATGCATTACCTTTGTGTAACTTGTAGTGTATCTCTGAGAGGCTGGAATGTAGGGTTTTGGTGTAGTGTACCAAACAAAATAGGCAAGTTGAGTTGAATAGAAGGAGGTGCAAGGAGAGTACCTGTGTACACCTGACCTGTTGCCTCGTTAGTCACTGAAAATTAATTGGAACATTGTTATTGAGATTAATAAGATACAAATATAAAAATATTTCCACATGCAAACTTCTAGTCAACGTTAGCTATGAATACCATTTAATAAATCAATGAGATAGGAGCATCTCATCATTTTACTGTCCATTTAGATCAATTCTTTCATTAGCAAGTACCTTGAATGGTAAGTTGAAATCCATTGATGGTTAGTCGGACTTGATACCAATCACCGTCAGCTAGGTTCATGCCAGCTTCAGCTGCTGACACACCACCTAGGACTAATATCTCTACCTTGATGGCATGTCTGTCCATTAAGACCACTGATATACCTGATGGCTGAGAGGAGATGAGAGAATGTGAAATGAGGAATAAGGTCAAAGAAGTTAGAAATCATTTCATAAGGAGCCATAAAGACCAATTACCAGTAATATGGTAGTTTCTTTAACTTCCATTTCTGAGACCCATGTTCGAATCCAGCTAATGCCAAAACAAAGATTGGATTGTCAGTGTCTACCCAATTCCCGGGGAAATTTGTCCACCATGTTATATTTGAAACGATTAATATTCCTGGCAATAGGAGATGAAAAAACCCTCATTACCATGTACATGATGAGACCAGGTTGTGCATTAGCAGCACTGAAAGCAAACTGAATGCTGGTGATCGGATCATCCGGAACGACTCCTGAAGCAAAATGGAGGAACTTCTGAGGGGTGAAGCTTGCCAAGGTCTGTATGTCGCATTGGCGACCTCTGAACCCGACCCGACACTCGCAGGTGTAGTTGGACCAGAGGTCAACACAGAGAGCACTATTCATGCAGGGATTGGGAAGGCAGTGATTAGAGTAGGGACAGCCAGGGGCGAGGGGCGGAACAGCTTGGCTTGTGGGGGCGGACAGGCTTACAAGTGCATTGTTGATGTTCAAATTCTGTGTGAGAAACAAAGTAGGACAAATTTAGGAACTTAAAAAGGAATTCTAATTTAACTGTTACACTTTCAGTTCCAAATGTTAAGAATATTTTAGAAGATGTTTACACTTTATAACAGAGCATCATTTACTTATGAATATTCGTGGTGAGACTAACCTCTAGGCAACCAATGAAATTTTCTGTTGTCTTCAACTTTGACACCATGTAAGGTGTGACATCAGGCCCAACACCACCGATGTAAAGCGGTCCATTTAATTCAAGCTCCCCACCTGCAGCAGAGGGTTCAAGACTTGCCACACAATCTGACCCACACTGCCCATCATCAACAGCAATTCCAGCAATCAGGTTGACAATGCTGACTGAGACTTTGTGCATACGACCATCATTGAGTCCACTGCCCAACATCGCTGACAGCGTCTCCGAGCCAACATTGATGGAGACATAGAGGGTGCCCTTGTATAGCTCAATTGCAAGATGGTCAATACGTCCAGTGGTTTGGATCTGTTGACAGCAACAAGATTATGCCTTCAGCATCACAGGCAATTATAAGCCGTTATTTACTGTGGTGTAGCTAACCAGGTTCATTTATAGGTGGGGAAAATTACTAACCTCAACTGTGCATGCACGCTGCCAATACATTGCTATTATTCAAATCTAACTTGCAAAGAAAAAAAATTAAACTTACCCCTTGATTGTAGATAAGAATTCCATTTAGAATGGTTGTCACAAACTCCAATGATACAAGCATCTGAGTGATAGCCCGTCTCTTCCTACCTTGACCCCCTATGCCTGCAGTGTAAGCGGCCAAGGGTGACAACTGCAATGCACCATTACCTGCAAAACTGGCTTGTTCCACTGTGCCACAGGTAAGGCCAGAGGTTCCTGGAACAAATGCAGTAGAGCACTGATGTTTAATTTTAAGTTTTCCCATCACCATTGTGATGGGGAGGCATGTGGCCTGGTGTTTAGAGTTTGTAGCTTCTGATCATAGGGTCAGGGGTTCGAATCCAACTGGTGGCAGCATGTTGTGATCCTGGGCAAGTCACTTTACCCCCATGTGCCTCTCTCCACCCAGAAGTAAATGGGTACCTGTCAGGGCAGACACGGTTATTTAGCCCTTTGCGCCAAAATGGCAGCACCAGGCTAGTATATTCCCGGGAAGATGAGATGGTTTCAGGAATGTTCAGATGATGTGTGAGCCCAATGTACAGGGATAATGATAATACAGCGCCTCGGAATAGTTTGTTAGATAGAGGGCGCTTTACAAGTGCTTGTTGTTATTGTTGTTGTTATGTAGCAATGAATAATATTTATCAATATACATGTGGCAGTATTCTCTTTCGTAACTCCTAACAAAACTAAGCCATGAATCTAGAATTCTCACCTTGGGGGCAAACACACCGGTAGGTATCAAGGGTTGGTTCAGTACACTCAGCTCCATTCTGACAAGGATTAGATGCGCACTCCTGGATATCAATGTCACAGTTATAACCTACAAAGACAAATAAAATCAGGTTTGCTTGAAGAAGTTCTCTTTAATGGATAGAGGTAAAAGGTAAAAAGGCAATCTGAATTGGAAAACAAAAACCTTCAGATGTTTTCAATTGTTTGGGATCCTTACCTTCATATCCAGCACTGCAGGAGCAATTGTAGAAATCAATGAAGTCAAAGCATTCTCCATTAATGCATGGATTGGAAGCACATTCATTAATGTCAAACTCACAAGCAATGCCTGAAAAATGGAAGGAAAAATGAGAGCAAAAAAAAAAACACCAAAAACGAAACCAAAACGTAATTTGCTGAGAAACAGCAAAGTTTGTGAGGAATGAGTCTACCTTGTTTTCCTGCTGAGGTATGAGATCTTGAGGAAAAAGTTTGCATCATGCTGAAAAGCATTCATGAATTATTCTGTCAACCAAAGACTGTAATATGTGAGGGGTTAAATCTTTGAATGTTGCATTACTGATCAGCGATGTCAGTCCACAGTGCTTAATATTACCTGATATGATTGTGTCTTTGACAGAAACTGACAACATTACCTGTGTATCCTGCTGGACAGAAGCACTCATAGGCATTGATGAGATTGGTGCAATTTCCACCATTCAAACACGGACTGGAGGTACATTCATCTATTTCAGTCTCACAGTGTGTTCCTGGAGAATTATAAATATTTATTAGCAACCATGAATATTCACTCTGACTCCATCATACATAAAAATATTAATAACAATGAGTTGACACTGTGAAAATATAAAAACCAGGGCAAATGAAACTATTTCTTAGAAAACATTTTTTATAAAACAAAGAACTTGTTGGGCATTTGTCCCAGTGATAAAGGCACTGTTAATGCCAATTTCATCCAAGTTGACATCTTATTTACCTGCAAATCCCGGTGGGCAAATGCACAGATAACTGTCCACCAAATCCTGACACGTGGCATTATTCAAACACGGATTGGATCTACACTCATCCGTGTTGAACTCACAGTGCGTTCCATTATATCCTTCTGCACATGTGCAGTTATAACCGTTGACAAAGTCATTACAAGTCGCATTGTTCTGACAGGGAGTCGAGATGCATTCGTTGACTTCAGACTCACAATGGTTACCTAGGTAAAGAATATTAAACTTGTATTGTATTAACTGTCCAATATTTCCTAAATGTTTAAGTATTTAATTTCTGAAATAAAACTCATTTCAGACTTACATGTTTCGTTAAGAAAACAGACACACTGAGCAAGGAATTTACAAAATATACTTTGAGAGGATAAATTCATGTGATACATTGGCTCTACATTTTCACTGAACTACGTAGATAGGCAATTGTTGCGTACAGAACTACAATGGAAGATTATTTCAGAGTAATGTGAATCCTCAAAGCTTTGGAAAACTTGCTTTTAAGGGGTTGGGGTGTTCTGGCAGAGAAATCAAGATAGGGGTAGGATTCAGAGAAAGCTAAAATTGGAATCTGCTTTCAACCTTGGTAGCCTGATGCACAAGCGCATAGATAGCCAGCCACGATATCTTGACATTGTGCACCATTCTGACATGGTGCAGAGTCACATTCATTAATCTCTGCCTCACAACGAGGGCCTTCAAAACCGATGGAACAGTTGCATAATGGGTCAGCACCAGCCTGAAAAGAAAAAAAAAATGGCTAATACGACACAATGCAAAAGCAACTCACAAGTCATCATTTATTGACAATGTGTGATAAAAGAATTGCTCAGACAGACTGGGTGATATAATGTTACTGGCATTGTCAATCAAGGCTGTGACAGGGTTCAAACCTCAACACGACTGATACAGGTTTCTTATCTCTGCTGTATAAGAATAAATCAAATTATCTGTCTAAGAATTCACAATTCTTCCTTGCTTGTCACCAAAAGATCCAATCGGGCTTCTATACCAGACAAGGTTGAGAGCATGTCAATGGCCTAAGACTGATGTAACACATCAGAGAATTACCACATGATGCTGAATACATCAAATCACTGCTATGGAAAGAGACATTTAAGCTGTGATCAAAGTACTTGGCTATGGCCAAATATAACACATTCATATGGAAGAGGCTGAATTGACTTCTCATTTAAGCATGTGTTGCTGTTAGCCACAGCCATGTCTTTCAAACAAAGCCACAGTCATGATTTCACCAACCTGTTCGATACAGACTCCTCCATTCCTACATGGTGGTGGCATAGCTTGACATTCCAACACATCAATCTCACAGAGATTCCCGATCCAATAAGGCTCAACACAAAAGCACTGGAATGAGCCTGGTGGACTGTTGACACACAGAGCGCCATTCAGGCAGGGATTACTCAGACACTCATTGATATCTTGTTGGCATTGGGTACCTGACCATCCATCCGGACAGTGGCAAACAAAACCTGTAGAGAAGTATGTTTGAAATGTCAGTGTTTGGAATGAAGTACAGCAATCTTGAAGCTCTTCTTGGGGACCGAAGTCTAAGATGGAGACAAGACAAGCATGCAACTTGGACTTTGACAAAAAAGCAAGGAACTTCCAATCTTTACAAGACTTTGTACAATGTTCTTCAATTTTCAAAGGCATAAATGTGAAGCGAAAAAAGAGGAAATTAGTTGATTCAAGGAAAAGTTGCATGCCTGACAATACCAAACCACTGAGTTGAAGAGAAAGAGAAACGTTTGTATTTTGTTCTTGTCCAGTTGGTTTGAGGTGCTTACCTTGGTTTGTATTTTCACATGTTCCTTGATTCATACATGGCCCAGACAAACAACCTTCCTTGAAGATTTCACAGAAACTTCCAATGTACTCATCGGTACAGACACAGGTGAATCCATTGGTTCCGTCAGTGAATTCAACACAAGTGCCATTGTTAAGACAAGGACTGGAACGACAGTCATAAATATCACCCTCGCATTGTGCACCTGAGGGAGAGGTCAAGGGTAAAAAATCAGGTTTGATGTCTGCGTGGCTGTCTGTACTAGTTACATGTACCTGCTGGTCATGTGACTAACATCGCAGGAAGTCAAGTGACTAAATGGATCATTTCCAAGATTAAGACCAAAAATACCAATTTTCTAAACCTCAAAGAGCCAGGTTTTTCAAAAATGGTAGTTTTCTAGAGCAGAGCAGTGGCATGAAACTAATTGGGATGGTGAACATTTCTCTCTGAAACATTAAACCAACTCTATCAGTGCTATAGATTTAAACCCACATGAAGGACAGTGACCCAAATGAAAGGACAACGATGTTGGCTTTGCTGCTGTCGAGATACACCTGTTTTTCTCCTTGGCATTTCCCCACTAATACCCAGACTAGCATCCTATCAGGTCAATGGCTTAGTTTCAGTCGATGCTTTGTCATGTGGGTTTCCTCAGAATCATTTCTTGCAGGATTTCCTGACATGGTTAAATCTGATACTTCCTCCCTCCTCTTACACCGACATCTTTCCACTTTCCAGTGGTCAGGATGACGAAATGAAGAGAAGGGCAAAGGAAAAGAGGAAGAGAGATCACAGATGTTTCAAATGAATTCTGAAATATCCCAACAGGGTAACCTCAGACGCTGTTTCCCAATACATACAGTTGAAGATACATTTGTGGTCTTGTGGTCAATGTTACAAGCATGCAAGTTTGGGACAGGAAATTAGATAATAAGCTTCACGGATGACAAACCGAACCAAAGACAATAAAATATTGGATATGTTTACCAGTGAATCCCTCAGCACAGAGGCATGTGAATAGCAGCGTAGCACTTGGTACCCTGCTGCATGTCCCACCGTGGAAGCAAGGTTGAGGATCACATACGTCAATGTCTATCTCACAGTTGATTCCCTGGTACCCTGAGCCGCAGAGGCAGCTATACTGGAAGTCACCGTCAACGCACACACCACCATTCATGCAAGGTGCACTCAAGCAACTGTCGATGGGTACACTGCAGTTAGGACCTTCCATGCCAGTTGGGCACTCGCACCTTTAACATTCACGTAAAAAATCATTTTAGAAAACATTAAAAAATAGAAAAAAAAATTATTTAAAATGTCATTATTGATAGCGTTCACAACCTGTGTATGGACAATGACGTGTTTATAGAAGAATGCTGTTTTTCCCCCTTTCCCAATGTGTAAACATTTCTCACACTTTTCCATGTTTTTTAGCCTCTATTCGGACGTAATCCCTCTGGTTCGGCAGCTGCAAAACCTTGTAAAAAGAATCTTTGTATGAATTTTTAAGTAATACAGTTAAGCTAGCAACATGACTAAACTTAAATACACTCAAAGCGCTTTTTAATAAAAATAAACAAACAAACAAACAAACAAACAAACAAACAAACAAACAAACACTACCTCTACAGCTACTCAATTACATGGAAGACTTAAAAAGTACCTACTGCTCACTGTCTTACCTGAATCCATTGACTAGATCCAAGCAGACTTGATAAGCTTGACATGGTGTGTGTAGCTCACATTCATTGATGTCATTCTGACAATTGGTTCCACTATAGCCAGGTTGACAGGTGCATTCGTATCTGCCAACTTCTGGTTGTTGACAGTAACCATTGTTACCACATGGGAAACTAGCACACTCATTAATGTCGATCTCGCAATTTATTCCGTCAAACCCTGCAGGAGTTTAAAATAGTTATGTAAATTGAATCATAAATTTTGGTCGCTCAGATTCAAATTGAGATGGGTGACATATAAAGATCTTCAGCACATACCTGGTAGGCATGTGCAGACATATCCATTGACAAAGTCTCCACACAGCCCATTATTTTGACATGGATTTGAACCGCATTCCAAGACCTCAAACTGGCATGAATCACCGTGGTAACCAGGGGTGCAGTAACACCTATGACCACCTGGAAAAGAGAAATGGTGATATGGTTAGTGGAGGGTCAATTGGCTTCCACCATCATGACCTGGGTCTGACAACCACTCAGAATAAAGTCATCAACTCACCACGTAGGATACACTATCTTGAAATTTCTCACCAAGAGCTTCACTAGTTCTTCACTAAATCTTCACCTTTTTTGACCAGTGTTCGAATCCCACTTAGGCTGATAGATATGATGTGGTTTGCATTGCTAATGCTAATCCTGTGTTAAGGTGGCTAAGCTTTGAATCCCATTCATGAACATCATAGTTTAATTCTGGAGTAGTATCTCACCTGTAGGATTTTCCACACAAACAGAGTTAACACCACAAGGGTTAAAATTACACTCTCTGATAATAGCTTCACAGTGAACTCCCAGGAACCCCTCAGGACATTGACAGGTGTAGCCATTGGCTAAATCCTGACAGGTGCCTCCAAAGAAACATGGCTGGCTTTGACACTCGTTAATGTTCTGCTCACAGGTTTTGCCTGTAAAACCTGCAAAGAGAGATGAAAGAATGAGGAGTAATCGCTTACATCACACGTGCCTGAAATAAAAAGAGCCTTATAAGGCGTGAGGTATGAGGTAAAACTACATCATAGCAATATGACTTCAACAATAGACTTGATCTCGCCATCTCTTTTGGTAGACTGTACAACCCTGATGAAACACTGCATGATCACAACAACTACCTTAATGAATTTTCTTAAAAAGTCGTCTCCAACTGAACATGAATATGTGATGTCATTTCACAAGACCAACAGGTACATTTCCTAATCAACAAACCAGTTAATTCACAATTAACTAACCCAATTAACCCCCATCTCTGAGCATTTTTCTGGGCACCTGAATCCTCCAAAATTCACCAGTGTCCAATAACTAATGGTACATATCCATCCTGTTTGCTTCAAGTAATTAAAAAAGAGCTTCCAGTCAAATATAATGCACAAGATGAACCATAACTTCCTTAATCCTCCAAAATCCTCCCAAATCCTTCAAAACCTCTCAGAGGATTTCAAAGGATCTGGACAGATTAGGGGATTAGTCAATGATATTCATCAATAGACACAAGAAACGCCTCTTACTGACCAGGGAAACATCGGCAGTTGAAGTCTCCATATGTGTTCTCACACACCTGTGTCTGCGTGGGATGACACAGACTTGGCTGAAGCAGGCACTCATAGACGTCAAGCTCACAAACCTGACCTTGGAAGTTACTGGGACACTCACATCGGAAACCATTGACCAAGTCGATACACTGTCCACCGTGTTGACATGGTAATGACAGGCAATCATCAATGTTGATGTCACAGATATTGCCAGTCCATCCCGCAGTGCAAGCACAGGTGTAAGTGTTACGGCCATCGATACACAGAGCATTGTTTTGACAGTTGTTATTGGGGAGACAATCGTTGACTTCACTCTGACAGCGGACTCCTTCGTATCCTACTGCACATGTGCAGTCAAAGCCGTTGAATCTGTCTTGGCACACTCCTCCGTTGAAGCAAGGTTGTGACTGGCATTCATTAATCTCTAATTCACAACGTTGCCCCCCGTAGCCAGTGACACATAAACAGCGGAAGGCATTCACGAGGTTCAAGCAGGTTCCGCCGTTCACACATGGTGATGATGCGCACTCATTAATGTCTACATCACACAGCAAACCGGTATACCCGTCCCTACAAAGACACTGATAACTATTAACTCCATCCACACAAGCAGCCCCATTGACACACGGTTGGCTTTGACAATCATCTATATTCACTTCACATCTGACACCTGTGAAGCCAGTCAGACATGTGCAGGTAAACCTGCCCAAGAGATCTGTACACTGACCTCCGTTAATGCACGGATTACTGAGACATTCATTGACCTGTGTCATGCATCGTGACCCTTCCCAGGCAGCAGAACATACACAGATGAAGGAATTGTTTCCATCTACACACTGTCCTCCGTTCATACATGGTGATGAGGCACACTCATTTATGTTGATTTCACAACGAATGCCTTCAAATCTGAAAGGTCAAAGGTCGGGAGAATTACAAGGATAAGAAGTTTCCTAACACCTGCAATGTGACCAGTTACTTACTTGAATTACCGATAAAAATAAACCTGATAAATATGTCAGAAAAAACAAAATTTCCCTTATATTGAAATTACTTTTGAAGCATCTATTGACAGGTTTGAATATTTCAAAACCAGCAGTTACTTGAAGCTTCAATCTAAACTGAAGGTAAAGACAGTAATGCTCTTCAATTATCTAAAATAAAGGAGTAAAAATAATTTGCCATAAAAATTAACACTGTTGAAAAGAAACTAACACACGATTGAAAAATGAAATACTGATAATACATAATAGGGGTTTAACTGTAAAAGATTTTCAAATTATAAGTAATTGAAACCCTAAAAAGAAAACAAACAGGCCAATCACAAATCTAATTTGTCCAACTTACCCTGCAGCACAACGGCATGTGTAACTATTCCTCCCATTCACACATAATCCTTGATTCATACATGGGTTTGATAAACACTCATCAATGTCTTGATCACAATTCTGCCCAGTCCATCCCGAAGGACAAAAACAGGTGTACTGGTTGATACCGTGGGTGCAGCTAGCACCGTTCTGGCAGAAGCCTAAGGCACATTCATCAATGTCCTGCAAACAACGAACACCTTCCCATCCAGGGGCACATGAGCAGGTGTAACTGTTAACGGCATCGTTGCAGGTGCCACCGTTAGCGCAAGGTGCAGAGACACATTCATCAATGTTCATTCCACACAAGGGACCTGAATGGGGTGACAATACCAAGGAAAGGCCAGATCAGATTTGCTACCTGTTTATGAAAAATGTTTCTTTCCTGCATTTCCTGTTCATACCTTTCATTCCTCTGATCCATTGCTAATTAATCATATACATGTATCTTTAACTTCAAAAATGAATTACAATGAAAAGTTCTATTTCAGCACTATGTCATTATTTATTAATGGATAACATATAATTGTATTAATTACAATAAATAATTTTAAGAATCCTACAAAACCAATTTGATTTACAAGTTGAGGTTTAACTTTTCAACTCCAAATGTTGATATATGATTCCACTTGTTTTTAATTTACTGACACAGTGACTTACAAGTAGTTCCTATTTCAATTTATGCTAAAACTGACAGAGTAATAGGTCCAAGACAGGCTAACAGAGCTATGGCTGCGTCTATTGTCTGCCCACCTCTGTGCATCTCCAATGGAGTAAAGTCATACTCATAGACCTAGCTCTACACAACAAATTCGGATGCAGCCATAGCAACAGATGAGACAAGCTTACCTTGCCAGCCTGGCGTACAAAGACAGTCATAATGATTGACAGCATCTCTACAAGTAGCGTTGTTGAGGCAGGGACCAGACTCGCATTCATCAATGTCAATCTCACAGTTAGCACCAGTGTAGCCTAGAGACCAAAAACCAACAAATAAACAGAAAAGTTATCAGTTATCCCTCTGTATCCAAGAAAATGAGACTTAAATTTGATAATTTGCTTCACTCAAACTGAGAGTTTGAACCAAACCACATTAAAGGAATTTTTTCAAGTTAACATTAACAAGTTTGGCTATTAGAAAGCTGAGTATTTTATGGTTAAGTCAAAGTTATGAATACTACATTTTGTGTAGGGCATAATAGCAAAGTGTAGAAACTGGAAATCCCTCATGAATATCAACAATCTACGTGTATGTACTGTAAAAATTCTCTGCAAACTGAACTGTAATTTTATAAATGCATATGTAGTTAAAATTCCTTGATGAAAAAAATGGTCATGGAAGTACATGAATCTGATTGTGACCAGAAAGTTGCACAGATTTGCTTCTGAGGATAAATGTAGTCCACACAATCGAGCAGGGACTGATTGACCAAATGATGTACCAAGTGAGATTGGACAGATAATACAAATGCAGGTGCGCCATTGTTGGTTTATAACTCAAGCCTATACACCAGTACAAACCTGGTTGACAGATGCACTGGTATGCAGCTACCATGTCCCGACATTCAACTGCATTGATACAAGGGTTACTCTGGCATTCGTTAATTTCTGTGTCACACAGAGTTCCCTCGTAGCCGTCTGCACATGTGCAGTTGAACCCTCCGAGGAAATCGATACACTGAGCACCATTCTGGCACTGGTTTGGGATGCAGTTGTTGGGTATTGAACAATTCTTGCCTGAAAGAATGATTTTGAAAATCTTATTTCAGTTACAACACCTCAGACATTTTTGGAAAGCAACCTTACTTGAAACTTTCAAAACCAAAGTCATAACTTTGTCACATATCAAGTCAATACGGCTGTTTATAAGGGAGAACACTGGATGGAGAGGAATTGCATGTTAAGGCTCCTGTAAATTATCTCCAGACTTGACTGAAAAATGTGACCGACTGGACTATATTAAACCGTGTCTTGTAGTAAAATACTGGCAGACATTGACCGGTAAAGTCATCGTACCACGCAGATTAAAGCTTATGACCGGACGAAACCGAGACAAAAACGTGGTGAGAGAAATCTTATGCAAAGAAGGGGAAATGGGTTTTGCACTAAATTTCCGTTCAAATCAAAGAAGGGAAAGTTTTAAATCTTGTCCAGATAATGAATTCAACCTCTACAAATTGTCCAAATCTACTGGAAATCAACTTGGTGACTAACATTTCATATGTACATGTACATTGGTCATTCCATGAGGATGGGGCACAATTTGTGACGGTGTCCATTGTTACATGGGTTCCATAAAGATGAACAGTTATTTCCCTGAATGTGGATTCCAAATTGACATTGTTTTACATCTTGCAAGGCTGGATACAGATGTGCGTGTTCTTTTTACAGAGTAAATGACCTACTCTACAGGTCATGATAGGTGGTAAAAATTTTGAATATAACAAGGACTGTTACAAATTGTGCCCCAACCTCATGGAATAACCCACATTCTCTTGCTCATCAGTTATGTTGAGGATTCCCGACACTCATTCCTAGAATACATCTCAACTCAGGAGTATACAGTTCACTTTTACCGTTCAGCAAAATGGGCCAACTCAAACAGGACGAAAATCTAGATCTCTACTATTACAGGTACCAATTTACGGTGTATGTCTTGTGGAAAGATGCAATTGGTAATATCCAGCACATCGATACACACACCACACCATCCCACTTATCAGAGACCAAATAACAATGTGAGCTAGTCAAACTTTAAACAGAATTTGCTCAGCACATCCATTTTTTTCCCTCTTCTGACATGTACTAGTACAGTGAACTTTTGACACCGCCAACTTTTCCTCAAGCTAAAAATTTACGGCTTGGAAACAAACCAATGTAATCGAAATGATTTACAGCTTTTGAATGAAGCATGCAAGGTGTCAACTTAAGACTAAGACATGTCAAGTGAGTGCAATAATTGAAGGAAAAGCTCACATCCGCCATGAACAACAACAGATGGGAAAAAGTCTGACTGCTTGTAAGAATGGGAAATGTCCGATTTGTCTGGTGAAGTCAAAGTATTCTAAAGCACAAGAAAGTGCTGTGCAAACGCACTTTCTCAAAAAATGAACTGTCTGGAAAGATGTGGATTTTGTAAGCTTGAGAGAAATTTTTATACATGCAAATTACAAAATATTTTGATTTACAGTAAACAAAGACACACTTGTACATGAAAAAGAGATTTCATTGTACATTATAATGAATTGCTACCGGTTTGTTGACTGAAATGAACTCATGGTTCATTGCAAAAGATGAAGGAAAAGTGCTTCAAAACATACACATCACTAGACAATATCTCACAGACCTTTATTGAACTCAATAGTACAGTGACAGGTGTAGTCTAGTATCCCGTCTTCACATGTGGCACCGTTTAAGCATGGATCAGGGCTGCAATCATCAATATTCTGGCAGGTTAGAGGAGTTGGGGTTACCAGACTGAACCCAGGTGAGCAGTAACAGTCGAAGTCACAGCTTTGAGAAGGAGCTAGGCAGACAGGTTCACAGACTTCAGATGGAAAACAACCATCATGACTGATATTCCTAAAAACAGACACGAACAAGGACCGATTAGTTCAATTTTAATCAGTGAATTACACCTCAAGGTAAATGTTGGACACAGCAGGTTTTTACATTTTGAAAGGTGATTTCTGTAACTTGAAATTTTCCTTTTCACACGATTAAAGCTTCCAGCATCCCTAGGTCTGAGGTTAGGAAAGACAAAATTGCCAGGCATTGCATCACTTTTCAATAAACAAAGCATTGTAAAACAATGACAATTATCATAAATCTGCAGGCAATTTGAAGTAAACTGGATATTGTCTGCTATAAACCAACTGCTAAACTTGACATTTTTGGACCTAATACTTTGTAAATTCTTCCGAGTTTGGAGACAGCTGTTCATTCTTAGAACTTTCCGTCTTCATGATCAGTCAATCTATTGCTAAGCATCTTCTGGAGCTTAAGAACAATCAACTTTCAGACTATTATCTGTCAAGACAGGTAGCTTAAACCCATTCCTCCTTTGGATTTCTTAATGTACACTGTACCTTTCTGCCCTACTCTGTGTCTTGAAATTGATGAGCTCTGCCGGCTCAGGTGTAATGCTGTATGAAATGAAACGAAGTCCTTCAAAGCAACCTCTGAGCGAGGTCCGAGCAGGGGTCGGGAAAGGGTCAGGAAGGGTCATAGGGTCCTCAACACCTCCGATCAGGAGGGTGGCAGCATTCAGGGTTTGAGCAGCACCAGCTGTAGATAAGAATAAACAATTTAAAAGTGGAATGATATATCTGCTCAGCCCTGTCAAAGAGGCTTTGCATGTATAGGGGTTTTGTATGGTAGCCATCCAGGAAACTTCCTTCGTGCATATCCTGTGGAACAAAAGCACTGGCCTGCAAGACGGCAGCCGTGCAAACCCTCTATTGGTGACAGTGACTACAATCAATGCCTAGATTTCACGCTTATCAACTCATCAGTATTCTGTAATGCTTATGGCACAGCTTGCAATATGTTTATTAGTGAATCTCACAGCATGACTTACTACTTAGTGGAAATTAAACAGTGCACTCATCCTACAATAGGATCAAAGTCAGCATATTGGTGTTTGCACTTCGGTACCCCTCTACATTTACACCTGCTCCTCCAGAAAATTGTCTGACCCATTCTGGTAAACCCTTCTACAAGTAATTCTGTCTTTGCTTGGATTTGTCAGCAAAACTGCACATTTACCGGTATATTTAAAAGCTTGCATTCAGAAGGAGTGGAGAAAGAATTCAGTTCAAAGTAAGATGAAAACAATGATTGTTAACCTGCGAAACCAAATCAAAATCAGAAGATAATCTAGCCTGAGCAGGATTTTAACTGGGGCATTTAAAAAAAACTAACCTGTCTGTCCACATTGGTGTGATCATTATTACTATAAAAAAGTCCACACTGTTAAATGCATTTTGCCTTTTACTGAACACTGACAATGTTGAAATGGCACTTACGGTAGGTGACTGAGGCTAGCTGGCGTCCCTGTTCATCATACATGGTTGCATCCCTTCCTTCCCTGGTAACCCGTAGATACTTCCAACCTCCATCATTGTAAACCTGACCGTTGGATGGCGTTGTGGCAAACATGCCATCTCCAGACCCCTAGATGTACATGTACACAATGTATGATAACGTGCAAGTGACTTTAATGATAAGAAGTTACGAGCGATTCCACTCAACCAATCAACATTTACCGAAGGAATAATGTGCAAAATTTCAAACTTCATCTCACCTTTTCGATGCCTTAACATCTCTGTACCCACAAAACCTAATAAGATAAAGTTGGAATCTGAACGCTGTTGTAACAATGAAACTTGTAATTGAACAAACTGACCAGTGTGTACGCCGGCAAAATTCTTAATGCATGCAGAGGAAAAGAATTTCTTTGGATGTGAAACTTTGCAAGAACTGAGAGGTTAACAGTTCCCTGTCAAAGACAAGATATTCCACAGTAAAGTTTGACTAAATAAACCAATTTGTAAAGAAGTCTAAAACACACAAGTGAGTATCAATTAACTACATGTACCAATGTGTGGTAATAAGATACATGTCCTTGGCTAATTTGACATACCCTTGTGTTGAGTCCAAGGATCAGTCGTCCTTGATCCATGTAAACTGTCAGATATGCTGGACCACCAAAATAAAACAACAGACCACTTGATGCCCTGAAATTAAAAAGACAGTGGAACAATTCTTTAAACACTATCAAAATGATTAATTAACAAGTGCTAAAAACTTTTTTTGATTTAAGAAATACGAGACTTGAAATACTTTTCATTAAATGGTTAAAATTAGAAACAAATCCTGTGATGTTGGGGCTAGAAAGTTCTTTTGTTACATCGCAAATAAATTCATCAACAGTACCCATGTTATTCATACATGTTTGAGACTGACAAGATCTTTCTCAAGTATCAAACGGTTGCAGAATTCAACTTCATTCGGTTACTTGTGTATCAATTTTCTATCTCACAACAATGCAAAGACTCACTTTTCAGCTGGGTTTATTAATGTAATCTGATCTATAATTTCTTGTCAGAGACAGTTCTGTGACAATTCTGTGGTGATTAGGATAACACAGATCCTACAGAATAAAATACCATGATCAGTGTTTTTTCATGTTAGACTTGAAACTTTTGGATATTTCCCATTAGCCTGAGACTCAGGATTGTCCTGGTCTGGGGGAGGAGTGTGAGAGAGGAAAGGGGTTGGGATAGAAGGTGCTTAATGGGAACAATGGGTAACATACCGGGTATATATTGATGTTATCAATGTACTTACTTTGTACGGAACCTAAGACTCAAGATTGTCCTAGTTCCTGGAGTGAGTGGATGCTCTATGGACAGAAATCCCTGGCTACTTTGAACTGTAATGACAGTAGGTGGAGCACAGAAATCTCCAGGACAACCATCTTTGACCCCATGTAGTTCATCCGCAAGGTCAAAGTTCAGAGTATTTTGACTGGTTCTGATGTAGTAAACACATGTGACCAGGTAGCCATTTAATCTTTCTGTGTTAACCTAATATGGGAAATAAAAAGTTTTAAAAAAAGTTTACATCTTTACTCTAAAGCTTTACAAAAATAAAAAGAAGCTCGAACTCAATATTATCTGATTAAATTTATCAACAACAGACAGTGGGGACCTGCCACTTACAGCTGTTATTAGAAACACTTTCAAAATAAAAATTTTCACAAAAAAAGACATCAAAATATTGTTTTTGTGCATGTCGTTGTTATAACATACATGTACATGTAGTTCTAATTCTTCATTGGTGGGAACTGAACCTTTACTATTAAAAACACTAAGTTTGTGTTTGCCAAAACAAATATGTTGGGCATGATTCATCTTTCATCCAGAATTAAACACAATGAAATGGAGTTACTTTCCAATCAGTTTCTACGTTTTAATTACTCTGTCAATTACTGCTTTAGACAAATGAGGAAAGAACATTTGTACAGGAAATTATTGTTACAGGATGGCCAAGGTTTATGGAAAACAAACTGTCCTTGCTCCTAAGTGAAGAATAGGACTGGAGCTCATGTTTGGAACAAAAGGATTTCATCAATTTGTTTTCTTAATGGGAAGTTATACAAGCAGTTCTGAGTCATCAAGTTAGCATAATTATTTAAAGACTTGATTAACCCTTGCAGTAGCTTGTGATACATTACATTGTTTCTTCCCTATTCACTTAGAAGTACAACATCTAATAACCTGAGTGGACAGATGTACCGGTATTCTGCAGTATCCTACAGGCATTTTTTTGGTATTCTGGAGGATGTCACACACGTGTACTGTCTTTAAACGGAACTGTCAATTGTGATGACTGTGAAATGATAGAGATAAGGAATTGCTTTTGGCATTTCTCAGGAGTTTTGGTGGTCACTGCCACTCTCTGGCTTCCTTTTGAGACCTTTAATGTTGACAAAACATGCAGATGAATACAGGAAACTTGTCCTAAACAACTCACAAAATACAATTAACTTGAACTACAAGTACGTATATGTTGAGAAATCACATTTTGGAAGATCTCCTTCATTGGCAGTGAATGTGCCATTTGCAATCACCATCAAAGTTTTTTTTTTAGTCCTTTGGGTTTTGAATTCAGCCTGAGGCTTCTGCCAATCAAGTTTCATGCAAAAATTTAGAGAGCACATGAGTAACAATGAAATTACATGTAGTCACAGCAGAAGAAACCGGCTTTAAACTTTGGAAAAAAGTGAAGTCAGCTTAGGTGAAAGTCATGGAGAAATCTCCATCTATCTGTATAACGCTGTATTCAGAGAAAAAAGCCATTCATCAAATGATACTTTTTAAATAATAAAACGATTTGCTGCTGGAGACACAAGGACTAGAGTGAATGACGACATTAACAAGAAATCTATTTTGCCAGGGGCAGGAGGGAACAAAGGAAAAGAAATGATTTTTTTGTTTTCTCTTGACTTTAAGACTCTAATCTATTTTACATTACTGACACTTGTACATGATGTTCACTTCAGAGACAAGATTATGAGGAGCCAGGATTTTCAAGACGTTCTATTGGGACTTGGGAGAACATTTTGTCACATACATGTACCAGGCGAATGAATATTCCCTATACTTTATGGATACTAGTATCAAGATACAGAATAGACAAAGCCAAGATGATTCTTTTTATAAGCTGCTCAAAGCCTTCATCTTCTTGAACCCCCATGCCAATTTTGTAAGACATGTACCTTCAATAAAAAATTGAGCAAATGATCTTTTCTTGCCTTAAGTGGTGAAATTAAGGTGGCCAAAACTGTTTGTATGAGTAGTTTTGCTATTAAAGCTTTCTCACACGTAACTTAAATAAATCAGAAACTCAAGTGGAAGTCATTTTTCTGATTTTGGTGCTGCCTGCAGAATTGAAGTTTACTCTGAGATTATCATGGAATCATGAAAACCATTTTAACATGCGTGCAGGCCACTAACAAAGGACAAGTGGGTTTACAGCACTGATACTTAAAAAATGCTAATGGGCTACTTTCTCATTTTTCAAAATCTCTATTCAGTTCAATTGACCTCTGAGGAAAGAAGCTGCAAGCCTTGGAGGTCAAATCCTGAAGGAATGAAAGTCTAGAGGAAATCCTCATTGCTCAATAAACTTGAGCCATTTCCATCTGCTTGTCAGGATGATGTCCTTCAAGTGTCGATCAGTTGACCAGTTTGAGAAAAACCAACCCTCTCTAGATGGCTGAACTACAGTACCGGTACCAGATAACTGTGGACAGCTGTTGATAGGGCGTCAGATTTTCCAATCACACAGGAAATCTCCAGACACCACGAGAAAGCCCTGAGATGCTGTCCCTTTAGGCTTAGTGCATAACAAAGTTGAACTTAGCACAGAAACAGGACTGCCAGAATATAAGAGTTAAGTTTTAGACACTTTTTTCCTGTCTGAATGAAAACTTGTGTTGTTTTTTTTCTCGGGGGGGGGTAAATAAGATCTGGAACATAGAAATTTAGTCAGATCTTGTGATCTGAGGACTGAACAAAAATCATTTGGTTCCACTGGATCAAAAGGATCAGCTCCATGAGAATTCGAATTCTTTTGATTTAAAAATGATCAGGGTTGAAACTGAGGCACGAAAGGGAAGCAGTACTCACTCTGAGATTGTTGACATCTTGGTAACCTCCTATAAATACTGGCCCCATGAGATGAGAAATGTTCAGTTGTCCTTGTGAGATTGGAGTAAGATACTCCACGTTGGCTTGTTGGTTGTTGATGGTTGCAAAGACATTACTTGCTTGAGGAGAACCAAGGTTGAAGATGACTACAGTGTAGGTGGTGTTAGGAAGTAAGGACCCATCTCCAATAAACAGCTGTGAGAAATGAAATTCACACACTAATTATGAACGACTTGAAAACTACAGGAGAAATTCTATGTGAAGTGGCAAACATACCTTTTCACTATGCATTTAAAAATGAATCAACATTTTTTTAAGAGCAGTCTTCAAAAGTCATGATATGAACCCTTATCAAAGATGTGACCCCACCTTTGAAAGAATCCTTCTACAAGGGTTTAGACCCCCTTTGAGTCTGTTTATTCCCTGCATGGGTTTGAATGTGTTCAAATATTTGTTTACAAAAACCTGTACTTTTTTCTGAGAGAGTTTAGATTAAGGGAATGATGGAGCCTCCTAGGGCTTTGCTGAAAATCTGAATATTTAATTGAGTACATGTACTGTACATCAAATATTCAAATATTACTTTCCAAATTCGAATATTTGAATGCAAAATTCAAATATGAAAACGAAAGGAAAAGTTTCGTTTGTTTCAAATGAGCAAATTGCACTATGCAGGCTAGTTTCAAGCAGATTCAAATGAAATGTGACAAAAAGTAAATTGTTCATTAAAATATTTTAAAGGACATTATTTGTATCTAAATCTTGCTAAATCATGGCTGGAGATACTCCTAGACATGAGAAGCTATTATAGTGATTACATGTATAATGTAAAATTGTGTGCGTTATTGTAACTGATTTTGTATGGATTGTTCATCAACAATCTGCTGGTCAGTACAACCGAATGCAATCACAGTGAAGGTCAAATATTCGAATGGTGAATTATTCAAATTGACTCGGCCCTAGCGCCTTCCAGCAAGTTCCTATCTGCTGTGGTTCTTAAGAATGGAGCTACATGTACTAGCCAACATTGACAAGGTTCTGGTATTATTACAAGTACTGTGTATGAAGTCTCTAACAGCTCCAAGATCTTGCAGGAAGACTTATGACAGGTGGTTTCCTGTCTGTATGCCGACCAGGGGCCAACAGTTGGCCGAGTTAAATGGGACAAAAACTGCTCAGTCATGGACACAATTTAAAGTGGAGCTGATGATGCCAGTTTCTGCCAGTATGTTGCTGGTCATGACATGTTTGGAAGAGGAGTCAAGTCTTAAAAGCAGATGACAAGTTGATGATTTACAAATTATACCACTAGATGGAACCATCAATTGTAAAAGCAAATTTACATGACACCTTGCAATTCAAGACACTACACTTGGGCTCAGACTAAAAAAAAAAAGGTGTACTGTACATGTACATCTATCTACATGTAGGGTCTACATTGAAAATCCATTCTTCCCTGTATATGTACACTATACCGGTACAGGTACATGTAGGGTCTACATTGAAAATCCATTCTTCCCTGTATATGTACACTATACCGGTACAGGTACATGTAGGTCTACATTGAAAATCCATTCTTCCCTGTATATGTACACTATACCGGTACAGGTACATGTAGGGTCTACATTGAAAATCCATTCTTCCCTGTATATGTACACTATACCGGTACAGGTACATGTAGGTCTTAAAAAAATGCTGAGTTTTACTTGGTTATGTTGCATTTATGGAAAGTCAAGACACCTTCAACAAGACAAGACTCGTATTTCACATTCGGCCTCAGCTACATGTACATGTACCTGTAAAAGACAGGGTAAAAAAAAGAAGGAGGTCACATCCTCTTGATTTCTTTCCATCTAATCCTGGAAGTGTCTTTGACCTTCTCTGGGCGGGGAATTGATCTCCACTTTGGCGAGAAATTCAATATCAGCTGAACACAAGCTGCTTGCTGAAAGCCGCTACCAACCAAGTATAACAGACTATGATCTGGGGTTCTGCACGATTATACATACTAATGCAATTATGCTTCACCTTTACATGATTACTGCTGATATTCAAGTCACTGGGCATTGATTTGTGGTGTTCTACATTTATGTGAGAAAATTGAGTTACTGGGGCAACTCGTCAAAGTTTTTCTATGATGGGTGTGTCCGCAAGGTCTATCCTGCATCATCAGAGGAACAAAGTTGTAGAGTATGGAAGGAGTAAGGGGCTTGGTTATGGGTTTCACACCGGTAAGTGCAGGTACACTTGTACATGTATGGTAGGAAAGTGACATGTACATGGACATGCAGCTGGAGACAAAAACAGGAAAACTGTAACATAGGCAGAAAATTGTGGAAGTGAAATTGCGGGGTGTGACAAGGTTAAGGCTTGGCTGTGTAATACCGGTATCTAAGAACTGAAATCAACAGTAAAATGAGGCATTGAAAAGGTTAAGAACTGGCTTTGGAAAATCTTAGAACTGACAATCACTGGTAACTGAAAATCAAGTTACCAAATGAGCGCTGTACGGAACATTTTGTGAGTATTGACCCTGTTGTGTTCATTGAAGCATAACATGTGGATGCATACATGCCCAGCAGAAATGAGAGTGACTGTGAGTTTTGTTACAGTACCAGACCTGAACTTCCCTGAAGTAAGACAATGGGACAAATGGAGCAGGAAATGGCTAACAAGGAGGGGTTAGAAGATGTTTAGACTAGCACCTAGTCCCAAGTGAACACCTGCTTATCAATCAAGAACAGGGAGAAAATACAGTAGGGGGGTTGGGAAGGGTGTGTGTGAGTTTGCATAGGTCTGTTTAATCTGATATGATACACATACTGAACATGTAGGTCAAGGCATGCTCCATGTTCTAGACACCCAGCATAGCTACTGTTTACCTACATGTCGATGTAGGTGGTCCTCAGAGTCAGGTCATCTGTTTTGGGAAAGGAGTGGGGGAGGTTTGAGTCTAGGTATTTCAGTACATGGAGTTATAAACCAGTCAGTAGCAGGTAGGGGTAATTCACAGATAAAGTACAAGAACAGATACAGGTAGAAGATCAAGTCTGTTTGTACATTTTTATTTGTTCGTTACCATTTCCATCATTTCTCTTTTACATGTACGAGTGAATCTATTTTTTGCCATTATGGCATCTTCCATAAAACTTCGCCCAAACATACATGTACGGTACCGTACATTTCTGTTTATTTTACAATGTACATATTTTAAGAGTAATCTGCCGGTGTCAATGTTTCAAATAAGTCCTGTGAAAATGTGAAGAACAAATGAAACGGTTTTTATTGCTTCCCTTTGTTACATTAACCAAAACCAAACTGACTAGTTGCTAAATTGGTAGCTTGGCCACAGCACTGGTCAAGCTTGAAATCCTGTGAGACCACTTACTGACTGCAATCACCAATCCATTCATTCCTTGCTGACTGGATATCCCCGGAAGAAATTCATTTCACACATCCTCAATTAGATTAAGAAAATCAATCCTCTAAGGAAGAGGACTTGGGTACTACAGTATACTACATGTACACCTAGAAAGCGTATCTGTTTCTTGGAGATGCGATAAACCTCAGGCCAAACCATCTTGACAAAAGTTTTTGCTAATCTATCTGTGTAACAATGGCTTCCAGAATTATGAATTAAGCTTTTTGTATAGGCTGTAACAACTCTAACTCAATATCGGTTGAATGGTATTTGAACATGTTTGTTTAAAACAAATGCAAACGACATGTATTGGTTCATTTAAATGAACTGGTAATATTTATTTTCATTTACATGTCGTACAAATGTACATGTGTGCTTTAAAATAATCTCTTCTCATTTCTCTTCATATGGGACCACGAAATGAAACAATTACCTTTATACTTAAAAAGTGGTTCTTTGCTACAACATGCCTGTCATTTTTACTTGTAAGGCTGCACATGTACTGTCACAATTACACTGCAATAACACCGATGTAAAGTTTTTTCTGCAGAAAAGCGAGGAAGGCATGCATTTCAAATTCAACAAATTTCTAATTTCTTACCTCAATGAGAGAATCAGCTGTCACCTTCCACTCCAAATAAATCTTGCCATCGCTGATGCCCAACGCAAAGAATAAAGTCTGTTGTTGAGGGCTTGTTCCTCCATCTTGATACAGCAACATTCCATGGTCATTGCAATAACGGAATTGGAATTCAAGAACACTCTCTGCCCCTCGAAGCTGATTGGTGGAAGTGTCTATAATGTCATTGTATTTGATGTATGCATCAATGTCAATGAACTTTTCCGCTGATTGAGAACGAGTAAAACTCACCAATGAGGCTGCGGACAAAGATACATGTAGATAAGGGTAAACTTAAGCAAACTGTTTCAGGGGGGGGGACATACATGTACATGAAGCAACTGGTAACAATCTAGCACCGGAGATAACCATCTAGATAACAAGCTATCCTGTAACAACACAGACACTGGAATAGCAACCTTACCATAGTGTGACAGAGATTACATTCAAAACTATAATAAGGAGTGGTTCTCTGAAAGGTTGATAACCACTCTCCATCATGTCAACAGACAGGGGAAATGGGGGGGGGGACTCAGGGAGGGGTGTCAAACACCAGGGGGAAGTCTTAGTTCCTATTGCGTGCTTAGTCAACACAGCCTCAAATCTTGAATCACACATTCACAGCTGTGGCTATTTTAGCTTGGTTTGTAACTTGTCCACTACTGTGCTATCTTATTAAATGAAATGACACTTGACCTACATGTACATGAAGGGATAGAAAGGGTGGCAGAAACAGCCTAAATATCACGGGGGTGACTGCGGGATATGATGCTTCATTAGTTGATAAAAATAAGCAGCAAGGAACAGTGTACATGTACGTAATTCTGACAGAAAAAAGAATGGAACTGAAAAAGGTGGAAGCTGGAACTCACACTCCAACAAACTTGGCATACATTTTCCCGTTAACTCGGCAAATGGAAAACGGCATCATCAGTATTGGGGGAGAACAGAGCAATGGGTATGTACATGTACATGTACAGTACTCCACTAATTACATGCAATGTACATGTACATGTGAGTTTGATGTTTTTTCCAGTAAAATGAACATGAACAAAACTACACTTGGGATCAAATTAACTCAAGCCTGAAGGGTTGGGAGGAGGTTCATTCAAATGCTTGTTGGCTTGGTCAATTAAGCCTAACAGTCCTCCACCTGTCCTCCAACAGGTGCAAGATTGAGGAGTGTTAGGTTAAGACTTAAAGGTTTTCATGGTGAAAGAAACTAGATCTATAGTAAAGATTGCGGTAACACCATGTATTTATCTCTTCTTTGAGTATGTGTGGTTCTGAGAAGAACCCGGACAGAGTACACTGTTCGAAACGTCGAGTTATTCCCCGGTTC
>NW_019091381.1:449339-499202 GCF_001949145.1 Acanthaster planci | reverse complement strand
ATGCTACAGAGCTACATGTACAATGTGTCCATGTGTACATTAACAGTAGGACTCGTATACACATGCGCTATTAATTAAGTTACACTTGTACAACCCCAGTCGGCCTATTTTTTTAATCTCAATTTTACTTTAATTTCAGCGTAGGCTGCGATTCTCATAGCGTACAAGGTCACTGAAATCTCGTACAATTATTTTCATGTGAATGGTTCCCTCTGTAAGGATAAATGAAACATGTTATTGGTAACCAGCGGTGCAACCATACACCTGAGCCTGGTCCCAAATGGTCGACTAGACATGTCTGACCATACACCGTTCAAGTGCTGTTAGTCGGTCTATTGCCAAAGTCTATAGTCCTGGCTCGAACTTGCCCAAAGCTGACAAACCCATTACATCACATACATTCCTGTTATGTCCGTGTAGTTGAGTTCGTAATTACGTGCGTGAACTTACAGTGTAATCCACAACTAGGAAAAATCTGCATTTAGCTTTTGGCCAATTTACAAAAAAAAAACCTCCAAAATTCATTTGAATAAACATACATTATACGCAAATCTTTATAGGACTGTTGCGTAAGAAACAAGTAATTGGAATCACACGTACAGAATGACCTATCAACCTATAATTTTTGGTCAATTTTTGACAAACCGTTCAAAAATGTCGAAGTTCGAAACGGAAATCTAGCTGGCAACAAATTTCTTTTCTGGATGTTTTCTGAAACAAAAGTTTTGTACAAGAAGCTTACCTTTCACCTGAATTTCTTTCATAATGTAGAACACATAAGAAGTAGTTTCAAAAGCAGAAGAAAAGAAGTTTTATTTCAAGCGATCCAAATCTAGGAAAAATCCGGAACTACACGTAGGAAATTGGCTGTATTTTCGAGGAAAAACAACACATTAGAGGTATTGATTCCTGATGCTACAAAATGAAAATACTATGACCAAGAGATTGGAATCAATCCAGAATTTTGTGCTTTCGTACCGTGTCTAGCTACCGTAGCTTTAATCACTAACGGCGCAAAGTGCTTTTTGTAGTGCTGAATAAACATACATGTATCAAACTCATCATGTTCGTTCCATAATGTGCGGTAGACTTCCTTGCATAAACTGTGAAGATGGTGGAGAACAGGGAAAATCCAATAGAAAAAATAGCAGGGCAGTGAGAATTTTGGCGGGGTGGCAAAACTTAGCGGGGCAGTCTAAACTTTTGGCAGGGAGGCCCACCCTGCTAAAACTCATGATGAAGAACACTGCATATGTACTGCCTAATTGTCCGTCAAGCCTACCGTACTTTGCCAGAAGGGACTCAAAATCTTGTGTTGTTTAGACAAGTACACAAATATAAATCTCTACATATCTACATTCAAAGATGACCATTTCAAACCTGAAGCAATGTTGTAAAGCCTATGGAATAGCTTTCTGTACATGTAACTTTATGGAATTATGTGGTCTAATGATTAGGGTTTAAAGTTCACAGGGTCAAGGGTTCCGACTGAACCACCTGGGCAAGTCAATTAAATTTGTCTTTCTCCACCCAGGAGTACTGGATACCTACCTGTACATGTACCTGTATGAGAACATAAATGTACATGTAAATGGATGTGGTAAATGATTAGCCATTTACATCTGAAATGGCAGCTTTATACTTCTCAGGGTGCCGAAATGGTTTTAGGGATGTAATTTCAGTGAGCAGGGGTAATAGTGACCTACCGGGTAGTGCCTTGACCACCTGCAATGGTTGATCCATGTACGCTCTTTTTACATGTACATGTACACCCATTAATATTACTATTACATGTTGGCCTACATGTACATGTACATCAATCAACACACAACTGCAGCTGTGCATACATTTAAATGTACACCGAGTGCTTTTTTTTAGAGTGTACAGTAATGTAGTACATAACAAGTACCTTTGGATAAAATCCAATGCTACACTTACCACATATTAACAAGGCACTGTGAATGATCCAGTGACCCCAAACCATTGTTGTCTGACCCCTTGACTACCTGCTGAACTGTATAGGTCAACTCCAAGAACTTGGCAGTGAGGACACCTCTGGCTCAGGTCCACTAGTAACTCCTGGCATGTCTAATTCTTCCCTTCCTAATTTAGACCACTCGGCATTATGCTCAAACTTGGCCGGGTCCTGCATAGGGCATTTTGGCTTCGCTTCAATATTGGACTGGCTGGTAGACGGAATGACTGGTTTCCTCACTTCACATGCTGTCCCTAATCTGCAAAGAAACATACACACCCATGTTACGGATCAAAAGTCTGGTTGCAAACCAAGATGTTGATCTCATAATTGGTGTGGAGCCACTTTTCTGAGGTTGTGGTGAGAATGTCATGAGGCAGTCCAATTCAAGTCACTCTTGGATGACTTCCTTATGGGTCACCGCCATTTCATTCATTGACAGGGGTGCGTGAATTCCCTCTGACCTACATGTACTGTAGCTGAGTACCAAATTAGTACAGTATGATCCCTGAAACTTAACCTGTTTGAAAGAGGCAGGTGTACATGTATGGACATTAACTTTAAGACCATCTTGGGAGGCACTACATGTAGCTCTTTCTTTTTTTTTTATTTCACATCACCGAAATCTGCATTTCAATATATTGTTTCCCTAATTTTGTAATTTGCTTGTTGGGCAAAAACCCATATTTCTCTGAGGAATCAAAAAGGAATGAGTAGGAATAATGTAAGAAGTGTCTAAACACCAGCTCTGAACTATTTTTGCCGGTGCACTGGCAGAGGAAGCTTCTATATCTCTCCAATGAATCAAGGGTGTTTGAGTGGGAGGGGGAATGATTGGAGAGTAAATTATGAGGAGAAATGATAGGGCAAGAAAGAACAAACAAGACATACATGGACACGTACATGTACATGTACATGTAGGGGATCCATACAGCCAAATTACTCAATCAAGTACCCAGTCCCTCAGAGCACAAATGTTAACAAGCCCCATTAGCAGGCGTCAACCATGACACATTCACCGGTAAGAATTCTGGTTGAAAGAACTGC
Organism: Acanthaster planci; assembly: GCF_001949145.1. The sequence goes on along the minus strand of NW_019091381.1, from coordinate 496,180 downwards.
CCCTAATTCTACCGTGTCTAACAGGTGTTCTCATCTGCATGCATCACTTTATAAATAAATGTCCCCAGCATCTAGCGCTGAAGGCAAGTAGCAAGTCAACTTCTCTCAACTGTAAGCCTTTCCTTCCTGCTGTCAAGTATCATTTTACTAAGATTTCTACAGAAGGATTACTCAACGTGAATCTACTGGCTTACAGTTTTATCTGAACAACTGAGAAGTTCAAGAGCCGTGAATCATGTAGAATGTAAATGAACAAATACACTGTACATGTAACCTGTTCCCTTGAGAAACTCTTCTAAAATGAAATAAATGTGTGATCAATCAATAAATGAATGTGCAAAAAAAATGAAAAGATCTTTCCCAGGAAATATTAGATTAATAACTTCACTGTAACAATCTGTTCAGAGCACTTAGCAGAACATGTAAGCCACAAAACAGTTTACATGTACCCACACATGGACAGGTAATTTTCAATCTTTTCAAACCAAATGTTTCATCCTGAGCAAGAGAAAATACCGAAACATTCACCACTCAGACCAAAAAAGAACCAGCTTCAGCAGTTTGAAGTCTTTCTCCTTATCAAATGGCTTCTACTTCACTGAACTTAATTAATCCATGATAAATTACTTCAAAAGTTTCAAGGGTCTTGATATTTCAACATTAACAGTATGTGACAAAGTCCATAATAAAGTCAAGAGCTTGATTTATGCCCAGTTGGACATCACTGGTGACAACTCTTGATGACAAACTCTTCCACTTTATGGAAATGGAGGAAATGACAAAGTCACATACATGTACATGTACTTGTACATGTATGTTTAGACTGACCTGTGGCAAACGTTTGAATGGCAATATTGCTTGTAATGTACAAGTACATGTAATGTACAAGTAACAGCAGGAATTTTCACCTGACCACTGCTGACACATGCAGAGTTGATACTGTACATGCAACAACATTAACTCTTAAAGGTGACAATTTCGGAAATCCCAATGAAAAAATTCCTTGTCAAACTTTTTCTGCTTCTAACAATAAACCTCTGGGCCAAGGAACATTTCTAATACCATGAAATAAAATACATGTACATGTATCTAAAAATATTTAATATGGGGCTTTTAACTAGTGAATAAATTTCCTTGTGTGATACTTACATGTACATGTCCATCACCTGCTGCACCTACATGTAGGTTTTAACCCCCCAGCCCTTCAGGTGTCCGACCAATGCAATTATAAATGAGAAAGAGTGCTAATCTTTTTATTTACGAAGTACAGATGCCATATTTGAATAGGCTTCTGTGAATTTCATACAGCAAACACCATGAATACAACATTTCCACACAGCGCTGAGCAAATATGGTTCATCTGTAGATGTATACTCAGTATAAAACAAGTTCAATACTAACGTGTCCATTTAAAAGCAATCAATGAAGGCAAGGCTATCATCATACATACGCACGCTACTGTGCACGGATTACGTTAGTCATAACATCACTTATGTTTGCACAAACACAATGGAGACACGCCCAAATGATGATAATTGATTCTGAATTCTGGTACAGCACAGATACTGTGGACATCACAATTTGTAAAGCATTATCCACTTATCATCCACTTATTCCTGACGGAGAAAATTACTGAAAATACAAATTATACATGCACCTGTATTTGACCAAAAATGGAACACGTTTAAGCCTACTGATACCTGTACAATGTATAGTTTGTGTACATGTATGTATGTACATGTACATGTATGTACTGTATGTATATATGTCCGAGTATAAACAGGCATGCATCAAAACCTGCACTAAAAACTCTCCAAGAGACCAATGTGGAAAGCAAATTATGGAAAAGAAATACTTGGAGAAGAAAAAGGTTACAATACATGTACGCAAGTTAGATTTTTTAGGTTAAAAGTGACTGGAAATTGATGAATGATTTATTTTGGGCATTATAAGTAAAAGGCGTAATTAATGTTTTTATACGTGGATGACGCAGTTAATAACAAACATCCCTGATTCCTTTACAAAGTTACAGGTTGGACTGGTCGGAGAGTCACACTGTTTGGCACTACCCACCACTTTTGGTGTTCCTGGCTTCAATCCCCAACACAAGCAAATTCCATTACCCTCACTCTCCTTGAAGGTAGGCCTACAACAATTTTTCTCAAGCAAACTACCGTAACTGCACCTACTCAAGAAATCGTGAATTCAACTTTAACTGTGTTAGCAGCTTGGTCATGTGGCAACATCGTTTGGTATTTTTTGTAGTTATTTATTTAAATTTCTTTTTAAAGAAACAGGTATTCAGTCCTGGTTCAGGGTTTCATCTACGATGCAGTATGCCTGTCCATTCCAAGGGAAGGTTAAAAACTGCCTGTCCTCTCCTTGAAAAATCTTTGAAACTGACACCCTTGGTGCTATCTGAGGTCACATCTGACACCCCTTGGTACTATCTGAGGTCAAATTTCTACCATTTTCTACTGTACCCAGTTATTTGGGAGGAAATGTAACAACTTTTTCACCAGAGTACAAGATTTTATGTGACGAATGGGAGTTTCATAAAATTTTGAACAGGCATACATTGTAAATGCCTGTGTAAATTTGTTTTTGTCTGTCCTCGAAGACGGGCAGACAGGTGCCTGTATTTTTATTCTTTCATGGCTAAATGAGACACCAACAAAAACATGTCATGACCTATCACTATCTGGTACAACAACACCAGTACATGTAACTGCACAGGCCTAAAAAAAACCAATATATTCATTTCAGGCTCTCATTTTTATCAAATTTCTTAAACATGACATATCATGTGCTTATGGAACTTGCGTTATTCAAAATTACCCCCAAAACTGTGGGGTCCGACGTCTGCTCCTCCCGTGGGAGAAGAGAGGACGTCGGACCCCACAGTTCTTGGGGAAATTTAAAATTTAAATTATTATTTTTAATTTATTATTACTGATGACGTGTAGGGCCTTGCCGGTTAATCCACAAATCGGGCCGCTTTTGATCGACGATTTTTCGAAGAACATGTTTTATTGCTACGTTCAAAAGTCTGCCCTCATGTCGCTCTCTATACGGTCATGACTGTCTGGTGTTTTCAGTAACTATGGCATTTGGTGCGATGGAATTCGGGTCATTGAAGCGAGACTTGCCAACCAACTCACGGCGTGACGGCAAAAATCAAATATAGGGCCTACTTGGCTGGCTGACGCGGCCGCCGCTCAACCGTTTATCATGATTAAAGTGAAAGTGCTCTTCAAATACTGCCGAATATACTCAAACCATAACCTCCAGATCGCAGAATATACACGTAATATTACTTACGATGTTAGTAGGTTGCCATGTAAAATTCATACGCATGAAATCAGCTTGGAATTACATACAGAAATATTCGAATCCATTCATCACTGCGACATTGTTCATATGCCTGACCTCAAAACAGCAAGGGGTCATAGACGTGCATATTCAGTTCACTCACAAATCTGATTGGCTGAACAAATACTGATAAACGAGAGTAGATGAGAAATCGTGAGTTTTGCATAACTGATTTAACAAATTTGGAGTGAACTATTTTACTATAATAATCTTAATTCTGATACATTACCAAAATGCTACAACCGGGAAAATAAACTGATAAGGGAAGTACAAGCATTTACTGTACGTCCCCAACTACACGTTGTATACTTTTATATAATCCACAGGTGTGCGAATCTTCATTGGCTCCCAGTCAACTCGTAAATATTCACAATCACTTTCTACTTTTCTTAATTTTTTTATCTGGGAAATAAAAGATGAATACCGTTTGTGCAAGTGAACTGTTATTTCATTTTGTAATATGGTGAATGAATTGGACGAACTTTATTGACTAATTTAGGATGAAAATAAAATTGTAATCTGAATGGCGTGTAATGATCTAGAGGGGTAAAATACATGTGCATTGTACATGTATATGGTTTGCCACCTGATGATTTCACTTTTGTCCGTTAAATAATCCTCAAATTCAATACATTCTTCCTATACTTCAACACCATACATCACAGTTATTAAATCAGCAAGTACGCATCCTGGCGTTCTTCGTGATGTTTCTGCCTCATACCGGTGGAACTTTTCCAAGGGCGATTTACAATTTTATAGTCGTGTTAGTCAACAGAGGGCGACAGATCAGTAGACTTCAAGCGCAACAATTTAACCTTTTCAACTCAGCCCTGTGTGAAATCGATCGTCAGGGATCGAAAATTTAAGCATTTTATATTGTGTTGCCTCCCCTTTAATTTATACTGGTATCGCTAATTAATTAGCTTTATAGACTGGCTTCCTGATACATGTAGTGCAATTTGCTTTCTATATCGGAATGTTACGTTTTGAAGGGTGCAGTGGAAAAAAGACGCCAGAACTCCAGCTACCTTCTCGCGGTTTCTGCTTCAAGTTGTATTTTAGCCGTTTGTGAATTCAAGAGTGCTCTACCTCGGGGTATTATCGCTCCACCCCTCGTTCTACGAGTGCTCCGCCTCAGTCTACTGTTCCAAGTTGCAAAAAAATGGAGCATGTAAAAACTGTTGTACCGTTTATTCCTCATTTTTACAGCTAGAAAGTTTGAAAGTCCTTATTTTTTTGGGGGGGGGTCTCGTCACCCCCCAAATAGGAAGATTACTAAATGACAAGTAAGTTACCCAACTAAACAATGAAGGATATATTTCATACCACCCACAGATCATGCCTATGAATCTCTACTGATTTTTTTACAAAGAAATTAATCCTTACTTGCAAAACTGATTACTGATACATTTTAAATAAGCCGAGTATAGAACCTGAAAGTTAAAGGTCACGCAGCGAGCTTCCGCAACCCTCGCGCGGTCCTCCTATGGGGATTTTACGTTGGGCCGTCCTATCACGTTCTATAATTTTTGGAAGAATAATTCCTAACTGAAACCACCCCATGAAATACTCATGTTGGAATTTGACTTTTTTCTTCCTCAAGTAATATTTAGGAAAAGTCACATGGAGATAGGTTAAAAACGAATCGATATCGTACTTAGGTCTCCATGCACGTTTGTTTTCACTGCCCGTGCTTACGTGAAAACGAGATTGTACAATGTTGAAAAGATTTACCTACATGTACTTGCAGTCGATGGGTTCCAGATTCCGTTGAGTTGACATCATGCAGTTGTTGTCAGCAAAGGTTAGATAAAAGATTAAAATCTTTCGTAATGGAAGTAGAATGTTGCTTTAAGTTTATTACTTATAAATTATAAAAGTGTAAAACATTTTGATCTGCTTTTTTATTTCGGCTTTTACCGACGGACTACCATAAAATTTAAAACCGTAAATATTCATCTGCGTACAAGACTGCCTCACTGCACTGTTCTTCATGTATTTTAGATCTTCAGAAGTGATGGGTCGATTCTGGGGAGGATATTTCTTTTTTAGGCCAGGTGATGTTTCAGTTTCTATAAATTGATACACTAGTAAATATTTTCCAAAGCCCCTTTTCCGAGTTGGATTTTTAAAGAAGTAACTGAACGAAAAAAAATTTCAAATTTTAAAATCTTTGCACGTTGTTTTTCCTATCCAAGGGTTCCAGAAGCGCGCCATCAGGGGTCACGTTTTAGGCTCTTTTGTTGGCTTTGTTTAATTTTTTTTGTAAGGAACAAGTGTTCATGATCATGTCAGTACACCTGCTGGTGAAATGTCCAATAATCTAATCATCTTTCTTTCCTCCTACGCCCTGCCGCTACACCATGCAACAAGCCGATCCCGCAGGGGATATTGTGGGAGATCATATCGTCTCTCTATCTTCGTAGAGAAGCAGATCAACGCCAGCGGTAACTCCAACTAAACACATATTCCAAATCTCGGTCCAAGGTGTATTGCGGTTCAACGGATCAACCGTTGATCTTCAGCTTCATGGGACGATTCTTCCATGGCGAAAAACATTTCGCTGACTTTTGTTTTCGAATAACCAATAACCTGTATCTTTGAACGAAGACATAACTTTCTATTGTACTATATTACTTAGATCTTGAAGGTTATTTCATTATTGAAACGCAGAGAGTGATGCCGCAGGAATTCAGAGCAAGACTCCTTTCTTTCAATCATATCCAGACTTCTGAGTAATGCCTCCTCGGACGGGTCACCTTATTTCATCATCCTAAAACATTGGTAACTAAAATGGAGTCTTTGTTTCGGATTATGAAAATAAGAACCGAGTTGTGAAGATACTCGATTTTGAGCATCCTCGCAATGTCTGTCAACAACAAATGCCAGACAACTGATACGAGAAGTCTGGTGATTCATGTGTCCTTCCTCCATGGGTGATTATACGGTTACTCGTGGTACCCCTGTTGCCTTGAAATAAATGAGAGACTGACGGTAAATACGAAGTCCATCAATTGCCATATTAGTGACTTTATCACGAACCCATTACAGTCAGCGTTAACTATTTCGCAGATAGACCATCGTGGGCATATGATTCAAGATAGGCAATTTTGTTGCGAAATGGATTTCTACCCGACTTCCTTTCATTTTCCGAAATTGCGAGAGTACAATGCAGGGAGCTATAATGGCTTGACAAATTGTAGTTTTGTAGCTGTTCTTGGGTAATGTGTGCATTGTCCCATGTGTTCTACGTAAATTGACTGACCTTGAGTGTTTTATGGTAAAGTCTCTGTAGGCAAATAAAGCAACTTACGACCGGCGTCTATCCAAACGTAATGACAACTTGCCCCCAAGGTATACTTAGATAGATTTACATGTACGTAGTACATGTAAAAAAATGTAAAAATATAAAATAAGTCAACGAGCAGAGTCCATTTAAAAGATATTTTACCGAACCCAGAACGATCGTAAATGTATAATTTTCTGAACCAAAAGTGCAAGTGGGTGATTTGATAAAAAGGGATGGTAATGGTTGTTTTCTGGTCATTTTCTTTGTTATTACTGGTTACGTAATTTAAGTCTCTTGCAACATTTGATGCCTACAGATACTTTGCTCAAAAATTAAAGTTACACACCAAAAAGAAATCAAACACGCACAGATTCAACCAGGCCTGGTTACAGTAGGCTGTCACATCTGATACTAAAACAATGTCAGTCAATCGCAGATAACTGGTAAATAGTCTCTACCAATCTGTTCATATATTTACAGCTTTAAATAGATCAAGAAGTTGCAGCTAACAAAATCCAGTTGCAGACAATCTTTAGTATTGGCATACATGTATTAGATTTAATGTAAACTGGCAAGCAAACTTGGTGTCAATTTAGTTTAACAATTCGCGTTAGCAAACAGCCGTAACTAGGGAAGACTATGCACGGGGGACGTTTAGAATATTTTTTTAAAGAAAATCACAACTATCTAGGTAGCAGAACCATATACCTGATGCCATTAAATGGCTGTGAGGGGTGAGATGGAAATTCCAAACCCAGCCCAAAGCAGGAAATTCGACAAGTTGGGGGGGGGAAGTTCTAACGCACACAGGGGCAATGTTTATGATTACTGAACTCTTGTCATAATTTAACATCTGACCTCTTCTTCTTTTCTTCCTTCACTTTCCTCTGACCTGTATCGTTTTCCGATTTTTTGATGTCTTTTTTTCCTAAATCTTGCGGGTGATCTCCATGGCCTTAGTGTGTCAAACAGTCGCATATGACATATGCTCATCTACCAGGATGTACGTACTTGCAGTTGGCATACGTCACGATGAACCTTGTTTCGTGCTTCGTGGGGGGGGGGGACGAGGAAAGAGGGAAAAGAAACCACACTAGGTCAGTACATGTAGGTCTCATTATCTTGATAAGTGGATTCAACCAGACGGCACCCTCAAAACAACTACCTCCCAACAAGAACAAGCTTTCCTCAAGTTTTAGAAGTAAGTTCAAAGAGGTGCGGTGATCACAATGCCATGGATTGGTCATATAGGCCTAACAAAGGTTGTGTACCAGTGAAATAAATCCATGGTGTTGATTGGGGATAGTGATAGCCTGATCAAACGTCTTGTACTCTCTGGCCATACAAATTCACTAACCCGGGGGGGGTAGACACTACAGGAGGTACCGTTAATGAGAAGCACTTGCCGTACCTCTGCTATAACCGGTGTTCAGTTTTTATGCTATTTGTTTTCCATTTTCACTATTTTGTACTTTTCAGTGGCAAAAAAATCTGAGCCGTACCTTACCTTAGTGTTCATTGTCTTTAAAAGCGTCAATTTCTACCTTTGTGTGGTCTGATATTTTGAGCTTTGAGCAAAAAAGCAGCATGGCATGGGCATGAACGTAGCTAACACTCCAGCTTGATGAAGGATTTCACTCATTAAAATCAATGCTCGTCAAAGGCGTATAACATGCTTTCTTTTAACCTTAGGCTTTCCCAATTAAGACAAAAGTTACTGGCCCTGGTAAATGTGGATTTGAACTGAAAGTAGATAAAAGCCTCGCACTGGGGCCCGAGAACACTGAAATGAGACGCTCAGTCAAGCTCAGCAGCAATGCGTTTTTCAAAGCGTCTTGCATCCGAGGAGACACAGAAGCCAGCCATTTCTACCCGTGCTACACTCTGAAGAACATCAAGTTCATAACGTTTACCGGTACTGTCTCTTAGTACTGCTTGATATCTGAAATTTAAAGGTAAGTCAACATGTGGATAACCTCTATGGGAAATGTTACATAATTTCTTTCCACTATGTAGTACCGAACGATCTTGTGTGAAGATGGTAATGATGTCAGCGCAGTCTACAATTGTAAGAACGGGGGCAGGGTTTATTTATTTTCATTCGAGACGGTTATAGGGTCTGACTTTTCGATCGTTGTGGAATCTTACTCAAAAGGAGAAATGCACGCAGAGAAAGTTTCTGCTAGGTTTGAAACGTCACTATTTCGATTTATTGGGTCAATGAAACGAGGAAGAAGTTTGCAACAGTTTTTGTTTGCACGATAATTGTTTGCACGATTCAGAAAAATTGGCCACAGCTCTGTAGTGGAAATGTAACGTGTTTCCTGTAACCTAATATTTGATGTTTGGTGCGTGATGATACAAGTGTAGGCATGTTTGAGGTCATATAATTCGATTGATATGGGCGCTCGCGCAAGTTTATAAACTTGGAATGTACAACATGAGTGACAAGATCTGCGCAGCCATAAAAAAATGACAAGAGCAAACCGAAAGCTATGAGACGACAAATGACAAAAACGTCTCAATAAAAAGAACTCCAAACCGTGATGACCCATTCTGGCAGTGGATACTACCAACGACAAGATTTTCAAATCTTTCATATCATGACGATACAGAATACCGCTAGTTTATCGAATTACCTGTCTTGATTCCATTTATTTTATAACCCATTTACTCCACAATTAAGCCATTCATAAAGATATCATTTACCCTCACTAAACCACATGCCATATAGTAAAAAATATATACGTAAGCAGCAATTTTGTTTTCGTTAATCCCCGTATCGCCCAACAACATTATTATGACAACTGGCGCACCATTCATTTTAACTTAAGTGAGAGAAAATTGAATGACTCTTATCTACGTGAAACATTATCAGACAAGTGGGAGTCTGAATGCTCCTACATAGCTTGAAAAATTCAATCAAATCCACATTACTGCAGACACGTAGGTGTCTCCCGTGAATATTGTAATTACATGATGATTGATGTCGGGCGACGGACTCATTCACTCATGCGTAATATGAGCACTTACTCGACAAATGTCCGATTGTTGATAAGCACTGATTGTTTTGTTAGATCAGTATAAGGAAATTCAGTAAACGACTTCAAAAATTTGACAAAAAGTTACTTCATAACACCCAATACATACACCTTCTTTGTTTCTCACGTTGTTGCTCATTATGTCAGGTCAACCATTGATTCTACCCCCCAAGAGACAACACTCCATCTCGGCAATTAGGAGGGTAGTACACGGGGGGGGGCAGTCGTCAATATTATGTGATCAGCCGCCTGTATCTCTCCGTATTCACGAGGGGGGGGGTGCCAACCTCCGAGGGAGCATATGGGGTGCAAATCGGCTGGTTCACGTTTTCAGGCTTACAAATGATATCAAAACTATGTTGTTCATTTTTTTTTTTGAAAAAGGTGAAAATACGACTTAAAATTCTATTTTTATATTCATACATGTAGCATAATTAAGTCTTCTTTTATACGAGTAACATCAATATCAGTAAACCGACCTTGGGCGTTTCTAACTCGTTCGAGTTCACCTGGAACAAATACTTGAATAAACAGAGGTAAAATTCAGCACCAGAGACGTCTGCTTCTACGGCTGCAGGATGTTTCTGCTCTAATACAGAGGACAACGGGTAATGATTCCCAACGGCTGGAGCATTTTCGCTGTGCATGCTGTGCTGAGAGAAACACGTGGCCGTATCTTTAATTCACAATCCACCGTCAATTCCAGGGTCAGTTGGTTCGCAGTTTGTACTGTCACGGACGATTCACTCTTGTTCCCTCGTTCATTCGTCCATCTAATGATCTTGTGAATCTGATTCTAAGCACATATTATCTCCGAGCGCAGACAAGAAAATTGGTTATGGGACGAAAGCAATCACGACTTTACACGAATTTACATTTTGTGTATAACCCAATGACACTTCTGATTATGATTCAGATTCGATATGGAAAGGACTTTGGCAATTATAAACAACGCCCAGGGTTCGTTTAAAATCCGTAGGCTAATTTGTGATGACCATACAAGCAACATGTCGACAGAGAAAAGAGTGTGTTGATATTTTTTTAATATATATAAAGAACTCCAGGAAAATGACACTCGATACATTTTGAATCAAGGGTCGTAGGCTGATTGATATTTTGGTCAGAATTTTATTTTCATAAAGCAGACTGATTAATGTTCCGTCTGATGACGACAGCCGAAAAAAATAACAGCCTTGGGTAAAACGTTGCAAATCAATACATCGCTGAGGCACCCCACGTGTTGTATTAAAAACCAATTTTCTTTTCGCGGCAAGGCTGTTTTAATCACTGTTGAGCACTCTCTGGACGTAATATCAGTATACAGTTTGCACACTGAAAACAATTGCTGTTATTTCACGGAGGAACGTGTGCTGTGGAGAAAAACGTGGCAGGCTTTGGGCATGAACCGCCTTTACATTTTTCGGTTTTTAAGGTTGCTTGTCTTGATATTTTGTCTCTTCAAATGCTCGTATATTTATTCTGCTCAATTGGAAGTTGTTTACTTCTCTTTTAGTTAATCCTCTATTTTTATCTGTATCTGTCCTATGACCACGAAATTAAAGTAAAAGGGGGACTTAAAATAATCCAACAGAAGAAAGCATGTTCTTATGGGTTCCTTAAGGTTTAAACACGCAATTAAACGAAGGAAATCAACCGTGCCGAATGTAAGATCTGAAAAGGATGGTTTCAAAGCGTATTCGCGACGCACGCGATCAGACACGGAAATGTTGTAGATATGACAGTAACTTCTTTCCTTTCCTGGTTCTTCTTGTTTGACCAAGAACTTAGTGACATGAAAATAATAATTCTGTCTCGACTGAACGGCAGTCGGTTTCAATAAGTCACGTCTGATGGAAGTAAGTGCGCATGACAGGGCGACGACGACGACAAAGGACATGACTTGAGCGAGAATTTCGGTTTCACGTGGACGCCAGAACGCACTCCACGATTTGTCAACAATTAATTAATACAAAACGTGAGCAATTACTTTTCAATAAGATTTCGGGTACCAAAACAAACAAAAGTCACAAATAGCGCCAGAATGCGGCATGGGATGTGGAGGTAGACTCTCTTGCAGTAATCAACATTTAAATTAGAAATGTAGTGACGTATAAGGCCTATATCTATCGGTCAACCGCTTTTTGTGAACTAGGTTTTGTATAACGACGCGATGAAGGCATGACGGTAATCATGCATCGGTTGACAGTGAAGTGTTACACGAATTGTGGGAATGAAGGTGAAAAACACGCGTTGATTGGAGCGGATACGCTTGACAGACTGGTTGGGAGCATGGCGTAGCAAGCTTTTAGTCACATGCTCGTCAAGCAAGGCATTTACCATGTATGATTGTACGAAACATGGTTATAATATCAACCTTGGTTTCCACAGAGGTCTATCTTATTTTCTATTTCTCCGAATGGTTCGATTTCTTCCACGCTTTGGCAGAACTTGATTGATTTTTTTGTCAAGCTTTAGATTTTAGATTTTTAGACTAGTTTTTTTCAGTTGCAACTGCAAGGTTGTATGTGGGATGTTTTGGATTAGTACCCCTGAAAGAATACAACAAATACAGAAATCCCCTTTGAAATTGAAAAAAAAAGGATTCGGTCGGAGAATGCTTCATCACGCCTCCGTGAAATATCGGGGGAATTGAAATCAATTCACGCCTGGAAATTTTAATAACACATCTAATGGAAAAAACCTACAGTGAGTAAATGGCAAAATGCCACAGCTCAAGTCTCCGTTTACTAAATCAAAATGGTGTCTAAAACACAGTATGAGAGGTCAGATTTGGGCCTAATAACTGTTGGTATGCAAATTAAAATATTCTGTTTGAATCTTCTCTTCGAGGGTATACATTTTTGACGAGGAATCTCTGCATATCTTTTATATTATGGTGCCACAGAAAACGGTAATGCATCTATGCAGAGAACAAAATGACGTCAATGATACCATATTTGAGTTCACAGGACTAATGCATCTTTGATAAAGCTATACAGTGTAAACAGTGTCACCTTTAATACTTAGGTATGAACGGCTCCGCAGAAAAGCCTGAGCAAAAGGACGGCTAATCAACAGGGCATGACTCAAACAACAAAATGTTTATGATAACAGCGCTGTGTCTGATAGATTAAACGGTAACCAAGAAAACCCGCCTAAACTGACAAAATGTAAGGTTGCCTCGGTAACTAGAAAAACCGCTTAGGCTTGCTTCTGTCCAATACCGGAAAGATGTTATTGCGACAGGTAAAACGAAAAAGCAACCTGATACATGAGGCAGAAATCACCTTCCCGTCAATTGTTTTGGAGGCAATTTCTACAGTTTATTCCGCACGTTTTCCCCTCGTCGAATCAGCTATCGGCTTGGGTGATACCCACCTACGCTAGGGGCGCTCTATATCAGTCCATGCAAGGGTGAGTTGTTTCTCATAACAATTGCGGCTCAGCTCAACTCATAGAGTAAGTGCTCAGACACTGGTCTATCGAAATTTGCAAGAGTGTGTCGTCTGCAATTTGACAACAAAGCGCGCATTACTCGGACGTTTGGTTGAATCATTTTGTAGCTGGGACGCGAAGCCAAGACACAAAGTGATGAACAATTTACCGCACTTTTGATTCTGCTCGATTCGTCTGAAATTCAAGGTGAGTTTCCTCGCGGCTTTTAATTCATTTGTTGCTTTGCACTAGCTGCGGTCAAATTGAAAAACTAAACTGATTTTCAAAATCTGAATAAAATTCACTTTCACTCAATGAAAACAGTGAATTTATCAATCATTTCTGGTTGTAAACTACTATTTTCAGAGTTGTACATAACGCAGATGAACGAAAGAAAAGCGAATTTGTACGCGACAGCTTTCAGCCCGAATATTCCTGAAATTATCTTCATGAGATTACGAAGACATTACTTGAAATTAAAATCGTTGTTTGTGAATTAAAAACGTGTTCTGTTAGTTTGGTAACTCAATGCTCAAGGACATCGAAACAGAGAAAAAACACTCAAAAGGTTTACGTCTATTACCATCTAATTGCTTGATTATATCAATATTATTGAGATTTAAATGTCACTGCATTTTGCTTGAAATAAATATACAGATTCGTATATTATTCATTGGTAATTTGTCGAGTTTCCCTGTGGCTGTAAAGGAACGCTCTATACTGGGCTTCGCACTTTCACAAACAGGTAAATGTTGAAGTGAAAGTCCACCATTAAGAGTATGGTATGAAATTTACGAACTCAAGAGTAAAACGTGTGCATAGGGGTCGATATGATGTTTGCAGGCAGTGTGAAACACTAGGCACGAATTGTAGAAATGTCTCTCGAGCTGATCTAACGAAAAGAAAACTTACAGATGTTTTTCAAGCAATTCTTGAAATGTATTTCACCCCACATATCGAACCAAAGTGGGGTGAGCACCTCAAGACTGTGAATATAATGCGAAGTTGAAGTTTATTGCGTAGCCTTATGTATATTTTCATTTCTTGTTGCGTCTTGATTGGCGTTTTCTTAAAATATAACCAACAGAAGTGCTTTGTAGAGTTCATCTACGACACACAACGCCATGAAATCACTTCTTAGTATCAGAATGTTTACTTGGTGTAAAACTGCTTTTTCTTTGGGGTCATACCATAAGCCAAATCAGTGATCACAATGAAGAGGAAATTCCTCAATGTTAAAATGATCTGGTATTACTTGTAAATTAAAGTCACTTGACACCAGTTCCAGTGGTTTTATACAGTTTGACCTTTTTTTTAAATGCCAAACAGGCAAACTTGCATTTATCAAATTTTGATATAACTTTAAATTCTGTAAATTACATTTGAAATATCTAAATTTAGGAATATCCAAATGAACACACGGAAAAAGCAATTTACACTACACATTCCCCAAGGAACGGATTTCAGAGAATTCTTGTTTCCTTGATCCTAAATATCAAACAGTAATATTACACAGATTTTATGCAACGTATTAAATCATACTTGATATGAATTATTTTGTTTATATTTCTGAAAATATACATTTCATTTATTCATATTCTAGCAGCGAGCTAGGCGCCGCCCCCTTGAGGCGGATTTAAGGTAATCTTTGTCCCCGGACAATCTTTTGATGCCAGCAAGTTGGATTCGATGACCTGCTAGACTCAAATGCCCTGGGACCACAGATAAGATAGAATACAAATCCTCTGGGTCCACTGATAACATCGGGAATTTGGGGGACGGAAAGCTAAAACTAATATGCTTTGATAATACGCCACGTTCTAAACATATTTTTAAAATTCACATTCCGTTTCCAGGGCATGGCATCTTCATTTAAAAAAGGTTCCAAATGAGTAACTATTCAAGCCTTTGTGCATGACCGGAGACTACATCACCTACTGTTCAATTTTGCTTTAATTGAAGAAACAGGTGACACAAAGAATTTTGGTTTAGTTGAGAATGATTACCGTTATAGCAGCTGCCGATAGGTTTAATAGAGATTTCGACACTTATTCCTGTCTTGAGGGAATGAAAAGAATACATATTTTATTTTACGACTTTCAGACGATAGTTCACTGAACTGTAGTATTGTAAAGCACCGGGCCACTGTCCAGAGAATCTACATCACAGATGTCAAAAAGGCGTTTAGTGTGAACACTAATCTCTTTCTTGTCTTTTTTTAACCCTAAACCTCTAAGGTGTATGTAAAATCATGCAATGTATTGAAAT
The DNA here is from genome assembly GCF_001949145.1 of Acanthaster planci. The sequence goes on along the minus strand of NW_019091381.1, from coordinate 480,775 downwards.
TTGAGGATTGGGGATTGTTAGGGTTAATTAATCTACAAGTGCAAACAAAAGCTGTTCTCCCCTCTCAAAGTAAACATCACTTTTCTCTGTTCCTTGCTGTACTCACTTTACAGCTATATAATTTTCCCACAATAACATGCTTTAGTGAATGCCGTGGGAATTTCATGGCAAAACATACAAGTTGGTATAATTGACAGATAGTATCCCACAGAGCTCGGGTAATTTGTTCATGCTCAGAGGCGAAATTGCAGTGAAATCCTGGTGGTGGCAGCTCATTCCAAACGCTCCCGACCCATCGATGTTTCACGCATAAGAGAAAACTAGACATACGCGATTACGTTTAGGGGATACGACACCCAAGTGTTTAGAGGTGGTAACGGGAAAAATCACTCTGGTGTATATTGCCGAAAGGACCCCCGGAAGAGAGCAAAGCCTTGCTAAGGTTGTTTCTCGTGGCCTTCGCAATTTGAAATAGTTATACGGACCGATGAGATTAGTCATGCGGGGTTCTAGTTCCCTCAATATGGGAATTCTTACTTCACTTACCGAGGATACAAGACATGCCACAAGAACTCTTCCGGACTTATACTGCCTCGGGAGGATTAGGGATGTGGATCGTTCGTCTTACAAACACGAGAATTGAAATGGATTCTTTGCTGTCCTGGGAGCAAATCGATGATGGCTTTTTATTGAGTGAGAATGATGTTCAGAAAGAAATGTCAATTGCCGAGGGCTTGGGAAGAACAGAAAGAAATATTCTGCTTCTGTTGAAATACGTATCATCGCAAAGATGTTTACTCAGTAACATAGGCCTCCGGCAGATACAACTGCTTAATTTCAAATAATTCGACCAAGATCCCTAAATGTTCAAAAAAACAAAAAAGGCGAAAACAATTTTCCCAAAGTGTACATATTTCTTTTAAATTTTCTTAAGTTGCTTGTCTACCACATTTCTTTGAATCTGCATGGAAGAATAACCGTCGAACGATTGGGAGCAATACACTCCAACAGAACTATAAAAAGAGTGAAAAAAACCCTGGTTATAAACAAATTATAATTTTATTTTTGCCATTCTGCTCCTGATAACTCGAGACTGTTACGATTCGCCGGCACTACACGCTATGATCGTCACCTTATAGATTTTTTTCATTTAATTCATTTCCGATGAAAATTATTCATTGACTATGGCGTATTCCATGTCACATCGCCCACGTGTAAAGTATAAAATACGAGTTTCATGGGGGTGGTATTGCCGACGAGTGTTCTAAAGATTACATTTCACTAAACAGATGAATAATCTTTCACAATAAATGACACAAAAGTGTCTCACTAATAAAACTCAAAGCAGTGTGTATCATGGCGGTTTAATGGCAGTGCAGTGAGGAATTGAAAGAGAAATGAAGGACTGTCACTGTCGCATCATCAAAATTATCGGCGCTGGTGCATCGACGTGTCAGTTTATAAGAGGACTAGTTGAAATAGAGAAGGGCTGAAAAGATCAAAGTTGGGTTTAAGCAGCCCGGTTTCGATGAGATTCTGGCTTTAGTAGGGAGTTATTTTAAGAGCACTGGTGTTTCCGATAGTTCGTGGTAAATGTTGCACTCTGATCAGGAGTTGGACTATCCTTTGTCGAAAAATATACGGGCCGGCGTATGGATCAGTTTTGGAGATTTTGATTTAGGATTTGATCCTGCATTTTTGTGCCTTGTAGTACAGGAAAAATGTCAACTGAGATGCCAAAATATGCGGATAAACTTGACCTACGCAGAATTCCAACTCTAATGAGCAATATCAAAGACTTTTTGATGCCAAGAATTTGACTTTTTAAAAGATGGACTACAGGATTTTCTGTTTTTCACTGTACGACCGAGATGTTAAAATGACTTTTCTGACAACCATTCGGATCATTTTTGACGTCATGTAGCCTATCAAGATCTCGTCACTTGGTGATGATTGTGGATAGACATAGCGCCTGAATAGATCTGAATTTCATGCACAGGTATAGGAGACACCAACTTACAGCAACTGCAAAAGGTTGATTTCAACTGTGTTGCTGTTAATTTTTGATACCGTTTCCCAGAGAATTTCTCCAGTGAACTCAAATCAAACAGATGTTATTACACGTATTGCGTGAGACAACAAGCCTCTTTTCTGTCGCGTCCCGCTAAATATACTGCCAACATCGAGCGTCACATGCTAAGTGATTTCTTAATGAAGCTAGACTTTGACCTTCATGATCGAAAGCACAGATGCACTCAAATGATTACTGAATGGGAGGTTTAGTGTTGAATACTTAGAGTTAACGCGTTGTGTCAGCGTCTGACTATGCACGGACGGAATGTGCATAAAGCAATCTTCCCCTTCTCTCTCCTCCGGTAAATCGGTCATGTATTCTTTCAAAAACGGCTGCTGAGATTTTGAACGGTACGTTTGGAAACAGAGACGTACTGAGAGATAACAGAACCAGACAATGTAAAACTTTCTTGTTTGACTGATTTGTGTACATGGGTTTCAAAATAAGGACATTCGATTCGTTTTTTATATTGTTTACGTTTCTCTTTGATTTGTGCACTCGTGTTTTTCTTAATAGAATGAGGACACTTGTCATCAATAGTGTTTACATTTTTCCAGTGTTTGTATAAGTTTGTGGTTAATTGTTGATGGGTAACTGACATTTCTAGGTCTTTGCATTTGTTGCTAAGATACCGGTCGCTGCAGTGATCTTAAACTTTTGTGAAGAGGCACAATATCAAACAAGAATTATTGCTCCGTTCCTGCAATTTTCTAAAGTGATTGTATGTAATTCCATAATTATGTTTGACATTAATGACAATCATCTACCAAGTTCATCTGTGCCACGAACGTCTTGGTAGTGTAACACAGGACAATTACTCAATTGACAGCTTATTAATGTGGATATCTTTTTCCTTGTTCTTTTATTTTCATCACACAGACTAGCTCCTTTTGCTGAGACTAAACATTTGCTGAGCCATCATAAACAATCCTCATCATGCATATTCAGGCCGTGACGTATCTTCTAGCTGCAGCCGTATTGGCCAGTCTTACATCAGCTGGCATAACATGGCGAACCGCAGATGATGAACATGGTTACCGAATGGGTGAATTTTATAACCAACCGTACTACCCCGCTGCAGTGGAAGCTGTGGCCGAGAGAATAACCACTGCTCAAGACGCTGATTCGGACAATATCCTACCACTGGAGCAGCTGGCGATGCGTTTACTCGAGGCCAACAACGAGAGAGCAGCATTTCGTCGGGACTCCAGGCAGCTGCGTTTCTCGCCGCAAAAACCAAACTGCCGAGGCAACATATGTAACCAAAGAGGGTGGAAGCGCAGCTGGGATCGTCGCCGCTAAAAAAAGTCTGTCTTTGACACTAAAACAGAATGCTCTCTGGAATTAACGGCACAGTCTCTTGATATGCGAATGTCTTTTCCGCGTGCGTTTGCAAAATCTTAAGCAAAGTTGTGCGGATGGATTAATACAAATCTTGAATTCGAAAAATCTTAAGGTAATCGATTGGTTTTGTTATCATCTGCGGAAGACACATGACTTCTGATATGTGCGTTTAAATGCGTTTAGACGCATTCCCAATCTGTCCAGTGTGCCTTGTAACCCATTCAATCAACAACCTATTTAATCTATTCACGAATCTATCGTAGTTTCCAAAGTCTTGGCCTCGTCCTTTCCCAATATATATATTGCTTTACCAACTATTAAATTTGCTTGACTTATTAATCGCATGAAATACATGTATACATTTTCATATTCATTACAATCCCCTCTTATTCTTTAAGTAAAAATTTTAGGGAAAAATCAACTACAAAGAAAATATGATCCAAAAATAGTCATCTCCATGATTTATTTTGGCATTCAACCATTAGCCAAGACTTTCTACAGAAGTGTCTTCTCTTAGGGTCTCCATAACGCAAAAGTTCGTAATCTAAGTTTGTATGTTTTTCGTGAAATTCAATCTGAAATAAAACTATGACTAAGAATATTCTTGAATATTATTTTCCAGACAAGAGGACGTGTTTGCCATGGTTTCAGAAAAGTTCTTAGTCGTACTATGACTAAGAATATTCTTGAATATTATTTTCCAGACAAGAGGACGTGTTTGCCATGGTTTCAGAAAAGTTCTTAGTCGTACTATGACTAAGAATATTCTTGAATATTATTTTCCAGACAAGAGGAGCGTGTTTGCCATGGTTTCAGAAAAGTTCTTAGTCGTACTATGACTAAGAATATTCTTGAATATTATTTTCCAGACAAGAGGACGTGTTTGCCATGGTTTTAGAAAAGTTCTTAGTCGTCTTATGACTAAGAATATTCTTGAATATTATTTTCCAGACAAGAGGACGTGTTTGCCATGGTTTCAGAAAAGTTCTTAGTTGTCGTAGTGTTTTATTTATTCATGAAAACTTTCGAAAAGACTGTCATGATATTGATTCCTCACATTTTTCAATCAATTTTTGAACTAAATCAATCAACATATTGGCTTGTAATGGAAACACCTGCCCTGTTTTAAGTGTAAAAAGATCCTAGCCTTATAGAATGATTTAAAATTCGTTCGACAATCAACGTCATGCAGAATGAATTTCAACTCGTTTCACAGTTCTTTGAAAGATACTGTTAGGTTTCTGCTGAAATATAAGTTTTGCTCAGATAGTTATTGGAACGAGATGAGTACATATTAATGGCCTCACTGGGAAAATCCTAACTCGAATTGTAAACAAAATTGACCAACAATTCTCAGATCGGTGTGTCAGGATTTTTGTTTGTAGTATAGTGTCTTGATGTGTAGAATTGCACAGGAAGTGTGCTATTACTTCCTGGAACCAATACGTAAAAATTCATGTGCTGTGTGAAGAGATTTACACCGTGAATAAAATACTTTTATCGCATAGAACAATACCATTTGTTGTATAATATTTCATCATTTTCTGTTCTTTAGGTAAGACGAGCAAATTTTTTTTTCTCCTGGCGCCCCCTTTGTCGTGTGTGGAAACCTTCTTTTGCTTACAACGTAGACCGCCACTTTCTACAGGTAGCCAAGTTGAGGAAACTTTATCAATGCATGTTTGCCAACAACATGTACATTTTGCTTCATCGGTGAGGCATTCTCTGTTAGTATTTAATTGAAATATTTTACTGTTAACATGAGATTTTTTATTTTACACTTTGTGAATGAGATTTTTCGGTAAGTTAAACAGCGCATGCCCAGAACGAGGCTATTTAGGAACTGTGGCTACGCGCGTGCGTGACGGTGTCCCTTTGATCTCAATGTCTTTATAATGGCTATCAGCACAGCCACATACGCTGACTCACGCGTATGCATTACTCCCCAAAGACATTTGCTTTTTGAAATACCGAACTGGCTATTATTCGTTCGGTTTTGTACTCACGGCCAGCCATTGTTTTGTCAACCACTGGCGAGGAAAACTTCGCTTCTGATGCAGGCAAAAAGGTCTGTAGAATACGAACACTATAAAAGACGCCTTTCCATATGCGAGTCAACACTTGCGCCGAACGTTGCGTATCCGTCAACATCGTTCCCGGGGCGATTTTGACAGGCGAACGCAACGTACACGAGTGTCATGTCAATGGCCTCGATTTTTGTGTCCGTGAAAGTAAAATGCATGAAAGCATCGTGTACGCAACGCACCCCAAAACGTATATAATTATGGAAAGGCGCCTTTACCCAAGATGCACGAGTATAACGCACGTACATACACCTGCAGCAAAAAGTAATCGTGAAAATAAGACATATCCAATCATTTCCTTCAGCCTTGGTCTACGTCAAGTTTTTACCTCACGGTAGGCCTACTTCTCAGGAAACACCGACATCCTTCCACCGTAATAATGTGAATGCATGATGTACCATGAACACAAGAATTTGTATCACGTTTTCCATATTGCCCACGCCCCTCGTCCAATTTAGAACTAAATGGCCACATACACAAATTAAATAACATCGAGAGCTTGCATACGTGATGAAAATGACGCATGTCGTGTTTTGGTAGGGAGGGGCGTGGGTGTAAATCCCGAAGGAAGGAAAGAGTGGGTCTGTTGAATCAGGAAACATCGCTGGATTAAATCAAAAGACGCTTTCAAGGATCCGTCTTTTATCCTAATGAGAAAAAACACAGGGTTTTTTGTTTTTAGTAATTTCTTAATGGGTGCTGCGAGTCTGCACTTTACTATCATACATACATCATGCTCAGTTTACGGAACACTATCTCTGTAAACGTGATGATCTATATGCGCGCGACATTATTGTTGGCAGGTCAAGGAACAATACGGGTTGGGAAAAACGTGGACTTACAAAAATTGTCCTTTCAAAGCCTCCGTATTACCTTCAGAAATGTTGCAATATTGTTTCACTTGGCAACAATGAGAGAGAACGATTCAACTGCCAAGTCATACTTACGTCCTTGGCTAAGGGATGTACAATGAAAGATAAATGAATCAAGAAATCATGAAACGAAAAAACCCAAACAACCCTGTTCTCCAGCAAAGGGCTGTAGCCTGACAGCCATTGTATATATGTATCGGGGATGAGTTGGAGGGGCGTGGTCAAGTAATGTCATTTCCTCGAGCAACGGCGCAGCCTAGTGTTAAGCCTAGAGAGCTAAGTTAAAAAACATTGAAAAATTGCCATTTTTAAAGGCATCATTACAAGGAATCGGGTTATAGTTGTCTTTTGTTCCTAAATGGTCTTGTTTTTTATATGCAACTGTTTGCTGTTCATCATAAGTCAGTTGGAGATCATTTCCTACTCACTCAAACTCTTAGTCCCTTCAACTAAGCACAACTACAGCACAACTACAGCACAACTGCAGCACAACTACAGCACAACTACAGCACAACTACAGCACAACTACAGCACAACTGCAGCACAACTACAGCACAACTACAGCACAACTACAGCACAACTGCAGCACAACTGCAGCACAACTGCAGCACAACTGCAGCACAACTGCAGCACAACTGCAGCACAACTACAGCACAACTACAGCACAACTAAGCACAACTACAGCACAACTACAGCACAACTAATCACTTTCAACGTCTTGTTCTCAACTGAGGTAAACATCTAGACTGTAAATGATGATTCTTAAAAAGGAAAATCGCCCCAAGTTGGCGAAGGCTCTATTACCTTGCAAAACCGAATGTTTGAATCAGTTATTCAAGCACAATAGCCACATCAAAGCCCACACATCTCACCCAGGAGCCTGTGGTAATCACAATCCACTTATCCGCAGATTAATTGTAAAGCTTTATTTTGCAAGGGGGGATATTCACACGCACGAGTGATCCTCTTATTTCAACCTTGATGGGTCCAATTCTAGAAAATAATACCCTAGCGAGATAGTTTTCGATGACATTTCGAGTCAACAACCCCGCCGACGAGACTTGGTCCTTTTCTTGAGAGAACTAGCGTTTTCTCTGTGACAAACGCATGAGGGCGCAGAACAGCTTCCTTGACAAGTACATTGTGATCCACATGTGTAAAGTTGTGGAGAATCCATAATGAAAGAAAAACTCACCAACGCTTGAACGCATTTCCATTGAATAGAGCGTTTAAGTCGATGCTAACGTTCAAGTATACCTACATTAGATGCTAATGCGTCTCAGACACAAAACAGAAAGTTAAGTCAATGCAGAAGTTGGGACTAGAAACATCGACACATTTCCTGTCATCTTCCCTGAGAGACCAAACAGCCACCAGGCTGCAGATGGGCCAAGTTCTCCAAGCGTTCACGATCAAAGTCATCACCTCTCCGACCACACCACATTCTCGTCTCTCAAGTTCAATTATTTTGGATATCAGTCGGTTAAACGGATTGGAATGTAGCATTCAAGTTGATTTGAATTACATGACTGAACGCACGCAATGTTGGATTGTAATTCACCATGAAGATCCGAGCTGTGTATCGCTAGAAGACCTACATCCACATTGTATTTCTCAGTTTGTGTAAGGACTAAGTTTGACACGGCTAAAAATACCTTATGAGATTGCAAAACCATGCAGGTGCGCTGGAAGAAAATCTCTTTCTTGAAATTGGTTCAGAAAAGTAAGAGTCACGTCACTGTTTTTAAGAACAAGACAATATTGGAAGAGAAGATAACACGGGGCCCGATAGTCGTGTACATGATGTCAAGATGAGACTGAGGCAACCAGGACGAGGAGGTAAGCACCAGATAACAGCCCTTTCAATTTATTTTTAGTTTTACCAAAGACACTTGAAAAAAATTCTGTTTGAAAGTAAAACAATGTGTAAGATAAATGTAGGATAAATATACTGGAAAAATTCTTCTGGATGAGACGGGTGATTTTTCAGTACGAGGTGAGGGGCAAAAACTCTAGAGAGTTAAGTCTAAGGAAATTTGAACTGATGTCATCAAAGTTGGCAGATGAGGAGAACTACTACTGTGTCTACTTGACTGATCAAGATTGAGAATAAGGATATATGCCAAGGACATAGATTGCGTGGGAAGACGAGTGCGAATATAAAATATGTACTTGAAGACATTAAAGTAACCCCAAGCCATAATCAAGCCCAGGACCGTAGAGATCTATCTATTAGAACTTGTTTGCACTTTTTTAAGAAGCTGCACACGCCACAAAGATTAAATGTTCACAAAACATTTTCATGTCTTGTAAACCTCCTCAAAAAAATTCTTAAAATTTATAAGAAACAAAAACTTAGGGAAAAGAAGCAGAAGATATAGAAGCAGGCAAAATTGGCAAAAAGGCAGCAATGGAAGAAAGCTAGAAGTGTTGAAATAGAGAAAGAAAAAGAAATAGTTCAGAAAGAAATACACCACACTGCACAGAGTAATGGATGAGTGTTTGCCTCAACGGAAAAAAAGGTATATGGGAAGACGGAAACTTGTCCACCTGCCGGATACCAGGCTATATGGAAATGTATAATGGTCATCTTTATTATTGATGGACCATAAAGAAACCTACGACACTTGTCATTTTATTGTGAAACAATTCCTCTCGGTATTGGTCATAACTTCACAGAACTACCCTCAATTTCATAAGTCTAGAAGAGATCTAGCTTTAGGCGCGTTGGGTTTTCGTTCCTTAGGGATAATTTTCCCAGAGGTACATTCTCAACCAGACTGAAGTTCATTCAACAGCTGTTTAAATTTTGACATCACATTATGGAAGGGAGTAAATTACAACAGGTCTGACATCACAATGGGATCTCTCGTTCCTCAACTAGTTTAAATAGTGACATCACATTATGGAAGGGAGTAAATTACAACTGGTCTGACATCAACAATGGGATCTCTTGTTCCTCAACTAGTTTAAATTTTGGCATCCCATTATGGAAGGGAGTAAATTACAACAGGTCTGACATCACAATGGGATCTCTCGTTCCCCAACTAACTCCTTTTCTTTACCGTTACTACTAATAATAAACATAATCAAATATAATGATATAAAATATAACTCACTTCAATGAACAACATCTCAGATTACCTCAGTCAACTAAAAATCCAAGAATTTAGAAGAAAACGTGCGCCCTCAACGCTTAAAGACCTATTACTTTGAAGTAATGATTTACAAACGTAATGGCCCAATTTTGAATTCGAAACAGTCAAACGGCTGTTGTGGTTTTTCAAGAAAGTTCCAATACAGTAAAGATAGCATTACATGAAATGGCAACCCTAGACTATTTGGATTCCAGGCTTTGCAGTATAAGACTGACAATATTTCCTACACTATTACGTTTCTGTTTAAAATGCTCCTACAAACACATGTACACTAATTTTGTCGTTGTGCAAGTCCTTATATTGAGACTGTTGTTTGCATGCTCCAGTTTGGTATCTGAAGAAATTGTCAACATGTTCTCAGGTTGTACTTCGAATGATTAATTTCGCTTATATCCGGTTACCTGTGTGTACACGAGTGGCTCCCATCAACCCATTCGGGTTTAAATCACGGAAAGCACCGACATAATAAATAAATCGTCACGACCAAGGTCATACCCATAATGCTCAATAGGTACAGCGGAACTTACAGACGTTTTTATGCACCACTAGCCGTTGTTGATATCCATTGCTATACGATACTGGTTTTCCTGCAAGGTAAACGGTTGCCAATGGATACCGTAACGTATTTCCTGATTAGACGGTTGTGGTGATTTAGTCAGGAACGTTAACAAGCACTGCAAGTCAAATTATCGTTACGTAGTTTAATTCAACTGTGGAAAAATTATAAGAACATAATGGAAAATACCATTTCTTCGAACACAAAGATTAACAAACCTCGCGACAAAAACACAGAATGTTACCGGAGCTTCCTAAGGGATGTGGTTTTCCTCTTGTGATCACATCATTTCATAGCAGTTTTGGTTCATATTGTTATTCAGTACAAAATTAATGGCGTTAAAGAACAAATCCGTACCGAAGCAATGTGAGATAAGTTCACATGTAATATGGAGATTGGTTCAAATCAGCAAGTCAGAAGACAACTCCAAGCGTAACCGCCTGGCCCCTTAAGATATTAATCTTTTGGGACGACATCATAAAGTCCATCGACAAAATAAATTCTCTTTATCAACACTGACCAAGAGGAAAGAAAGTCACGACTTTGCCGTCAGCCATTCTATCGGCTTGGCACTTGCGCCAAATATTTCACGCGGCAATCGTCACACTTCGCATAGAGACACGCGGGGTATACACTGACCATTTTCTGTATTACCACATACCATCAGCCCATAACAACGAAGGAACAACAAATGGTCCCTGACACTCAACGCATGTCTTTTCCTTAGGGCATTTAGTGACTTCAGCATCTGGATGATGACGACGTTCGTGGCTAAGAGAAGATATAGCAACTGATATTAGATTGTGTCACCTATAGATGAAGTCATCAGCCTATTAAATTTGACAATCTTAGAGAATACAGCCTTCCTGTGGGCATTTTGTTCTATTAAAAGTGGTATTGGTAGGAAGATAGTTTCGACGATAAAGGCAACCACAGAAAGAAGAACAAAGAAGAACATGACAGGAAAATACCTTAGAAACGGGAGAATGTAAAAGAAGGATAAGGATAACAATTGTGTTATGTTTCACTGGCTTAGTCATCTTACTTGGAATGAGGATTGACGAGGTATATTACATTTCAAACTGTCGAATCCGTTAATGATAGCCCTCATTTCTTGACATTGTCATAAACAAACAACAACATGCAGTAACGCGAAGGAAACTAAGCCAAACAACAAACAAAACCCAAACAAAAAAAAACGGAGACTGGTTTCCAACGGCAAACAGGAGACCATCACACAAAATAAAAGTCTAACTGAAGAGGGAAATCAAGAAACTGGAGGTCACACATAATGATGTCTTATGAAGCAGCATATCCGGTTTGGAAATATGGCCAAAGGTATAGAAGCCATGTTTTCTATGTATTACGGAGGAAATCGCTGATAATTACAAGGCTAAGTGAGATTATAACGTATTGAATTAAACATTCTTAAATTGTTTATTTTCTTAATTCTACTGAAATGACCAAGGCTATTGTACAGACTTGAAAAACGACGTTTATTATAACCTGCCACTGGTACTTATGTTACAAGCATAGAGTTATATTGTTTTTATAGCTCTATGGTTACAAGCTAAATTTTTTGAAACAGCCTGTGATTGGCTGCTGGCTGTGTGCGTCATCATGAATGAGTTACCAGTGGTGTTTCAAGAATAACGGTGACGTATACAGCTAGGTTAACCAATGATACTCCAACACATGTGACATGTGCGTGTGGGCTCGCTGATGGTTTCAAGTCGTGACATCGGGATGGTTTGGATCTTCAAATCACATCGTTGTCTGTTGATAATTCAATTGCTCTCGGGTAACCCACGTACTTTTGTTTCGCTCCAACCCACACGCACGGCCTATACCCCCGTCGTTTCAAGGCAGCACGACCGCTCAAGATAGAAAAGAGCGGGCGGGAAAATGCCAAACCAATCCTGACTAATGCGCTCATCGGAATGAAGTCAACGTTTTGGTAGGTAATTGAGCTGTCGGTTGGGCACCAGGGCACAACCGACGAACCAATCCAGGCTTGCCCCTCATTTCTTCTCCTACGTGACTTGGCCCGAATTGTCCCAATAGAAATCGTTTGATTGTCCTCCCTCCAACCAGTCACAACAGCCTTGTTTGCTGTTTAATCTGTAGTAGGGGGATTTCGTCTGTTTAGGAGCTGTGTTCAAACCAACTGATTTAGTTATCTGAAAACAATTTGGCATTGTAACTAAGATAAACTATTGGGATGAAATAATGCACGAAGAGAGATTCGTAAATGTTGGACTACAAGCTGTAATATAAACAAATTATGTTGATAGAATTTGTGGTTGTTATCGAAAACTAGACAAACAGAAATAATTAAGTCTATAATATATTAAATGTTGACAAAACTAGCTCCTATAATACTTATTGCAAAGGTTTGAAATAATATAAACGGCCTGGTATATCATTAGATATCTTAGAAAATCTAAGGTGGTTGCTTGCATGTGTTTGTTGGGGTTCCTCTCAGTAAAATGCCTTAGAGTGGTGCTTGTCATGTCTTGGACAGATATATCCAATATCACGCTTACAGTCGCTCTCACTATCACTGCATTTAAGATTGGTCTAACTTGAGGTGACCGTTGTCCTTTTCAGATGATAGGAAAGAGACTTCGTAAGCAGAAGAGGGCACATTTCCAAGGCAATACCGATCATTAGTTAAATTTCCTGTACGGTCTAAAAACTCTGCCTGCCCGTGAAAATGTCTGTTCAGGCTCCTTTTTGTAGTTTCGTCGTCGGCATTGAATAACACATCATTTCCCGACACTGAGTGTTTGTCGTTGTGCATAGCCGGAGGAACAAAAACCTGTAGATGTCGCTCGCTTGTCTATCACTGGATTTCCATGTAATATGTAAGGTGACGGTACAGAGTTTCGCAGTTAGTGTTCAAATCCTGCAATATTTGATATGGTAATTCGTTACAGAACGCAGGCGTTTTATAATAGCGCGCCTCCAAGAGTTTGCAACGCTTTGACCAATTACAATGCGCGAAATCTGTTGACCCAATGCGCGTTTACAAAGGGTCGACAAATTTCGCGCAACGGGATTGGTCAACACGTTGCAAACACTTGGAAGTGCACTATTGTGAACCGCCCATATTACCGATGGTATAGATTAATCTGATTGGAAGCTTTAATTGCTGTGGCACCGTGCTTACAACCACTTTCTTCAGCTTGACGGGAGCGTTCATTTAGCAAATTGTGACAGTCTATTGGCCGGAGAGACATGTAACGCGCGCGTACCACCTGTCCACGAGCGTTACGCCACTGTAGGAGAGAGTTGTAAAGCTGCATCCAAATCTCTTGTCTAGAGCTAGGTCTAGGTCTTCGCTCCATTGGAAATGCGTGGAGACGCGTAGACAATAGACCTAGCCGTAGCTCTGGAAGCCCGTTTCGGACACGGCCGAATTCTGGTTGTCGAATTATACATAACCGATTGTCTGGTCAATAGCTCGTGCTCAGTTCAAAATGAAATTTTTACACCAACTTGTGATGTATACAATTATTTTGAAATAAAAAGTATGTTCAAGAACTTTTATTTCAATTCAGATGACTTACGAGAGAAGTAATCACCAAGCTTTTCTGTATTTTTTTTTCACCAAAAGAGATCTGTTCAGTGTAAAACTGAGTAAATCGTCACCAATTTAGATCTTAGCAACTGCTCACCGAGTAGCAAAGCCACTAAAGCTGACTTAGCCACGGTCGTCAAGTTGGAACGATATGGAAAGCTTAAACACCAAGACAAATATGTCGGCCTTGGGATGAGATAAAAGGCCGAAATTAGAGGCACCGCGTGTGATTGGATCAAGTGCGCACGCTAAAAAAAATTGGCAAATGTTACACGACACTGATTTTGGCGACCACATTTTCCGCGCGGATTTGTAATAACTTTCCCTTTCCAATCCTGCGTGATTGATTCTGTTTGGCGGGTCGAGTTGCTCGACATGCCGGTGAACAGACGATATAGGTAAGATGTATGAGGCGATTGGTGGAAGTGTTTAACCATATTGGCTTCCAGTAAAAAGGCAGAAAAATGTAGAGTTGAGAAGGCTGGTTGTTAACAAATGTCAAAATGCGCTAAGGAGCTTAAGAAATATAGCTAGATTCTGCATGCCCTATTCCGGATACAACGTTTAAAAATAACCTTTAAATATGAAACGATATTCCTCTTAAGGTTTTCTAAAAGCCAGAGAGAAAAACCACAAAAAGTAAGAAGAGCAGCATTACGGATATTGTGACATGGGCCAGAAGCAGCAAGTAGGCCTAATACAAAATGACACGAGGACCAAACGGGGTGAAGAAAGATTAACGTGGAAATATAGGAAGACAAAAATGTGTTAAGATGTGCTGAGAAAGTGAGCGAGCATGCGAAGTAAAAATGACGATAGAGCATTACATCCATGTGCCCACGTAATAAGCGGGCAGATCTTCAAGTCGTAAGTTTTCTTTCGTGTCGATAAAAAAGTCAAGGTCACATGCATTTGATGGCTAAGGCATTTCTGCTTACTATCATTGATTGTTCACCAAAAGGCCACAGAAAAATGAACAGGAATTGAATCAACGATTGGGGGCAATAGCTTTTGACTGCAGCAAGCCATGACCTTGGGTGCATGCTCAATGTGCGTCTGATTGCTTTTATAGAGTTTTACATAGACACGCACAATGTCTTTTAGGCCTGCCGAGTAACTCATAGGGAATAGGGAAACGGAAATCAAACTGAAATGGTAGGGGAAATTATGCACATCAGGGCTGGTTTTGTCTTAAAATCACCGTATACACGAATTCACGAAGATGTAAAAATACAAGATGTACATGACGATAACTCTTTATACTATACATTTAAATTAGAATTGAAATTATCAATTAAAATCTTACCCTCAAAGGATTAATAAATTGAAAGGGTTGAAGGTATTTCATTAATTACAATCAATAAAAGTCTGGCGAAAAGTACAGGGTTAAGAGATGCCATTTATCAAACATCGCGTGTTTGGAAAAGACGCAGTGCTCCGTCAAAGTGTGCATCCTCTGTCTCAACAATGATACAATTGCATATACTTCTTGCATCATTAAGAGCTCCCCTGGGAGACAATTTCCCAAACTGCTTACAAAGGACAACCCTTGGAATAGAGATGCACCAGTCCTTACATGAATTCGATGCATGGCAACTCTGAGGAGGTTACGAGTGACTATACGTGTATGATTGACGGCGAAATGGTTACGCCTAAAAAGGGACTGTCAGTAGTCAAACGAAGACTGCGTTTTTAAGACTTGTCTTTGGGACCTACTGAGTTAGTCGATTCAACGTGGACCACGAGTGAGACATTCGTATCTTTCATTCCTTCATCAAGCCAGCGGACCTTGCATCCGCCAAGGTACAGTTTCCCCTTTGCTACACCATCTTGTTTTCGACGAGGACACTTCTTAAGTACTCACAGAGCTCCTACCTTGATTGACCGACAGTGCAGGTGAGTGTCACTTGGGATTAACTCGATAGTTTCGACGGCACAGATTGGGAGATGTACAGTTCAAATAGCGACTGCCAAGCTTTCAATTAGATACAGAAGTTCCAAAAGTCGAATGATTACTCTGCCGTCTGCAAGCTGAGAATTGACGAAACGTTATTCAGATAAGAAATTGAATAACTTTTTCCGACCATCAATCATTTTCAATGAAAAACTAGATATAAAAAGTATTAAGCCTCAACTCTTCATGCTGTCTCAGTTTTGCCAAACAAAAATTGTACAAATGCGGGAAAATTACAAACAATTTGTCAGACAAGAAAAGTGTTTCGGAAAAATGACGCTCAATTAAAAATATCTACTGACTTTGATATGGCTGTTTCTATGACAGAATATAACAAATTTCATTCTAGGCATCGACAAACTACACGTTTTGTCTATTTGATGCTGTAGGATAGAGAGTGATTACTTCAACAATCTGTACTTTTCTTTGGAGGAGGTAGGCCTTCACTCAGATTGAGAGAGAAATTCAGTCTCACCTCGAAGTGTCCATGAAAGAAGATCATTTTTTCCCTAAAGCCCATTACGAAGGTGTCTACTGAGGTATCCGATTTCTCTCAGGAATACATGCACTGTTCGCTGAAAAGTCTCCGAACAAGATTAGAACTGGCGGATTTCGCATTTTAGTTCAGTTTATTTCATCAACGGAAAAAAATTGGCATATGTTGCTGACCTTTTATGGGGTGAAAGTTGGAGTACTTGTAAAATTCCTACGGGAAATCTTGAAGGTATGCTCATTACGAAGAAAGCTTGAATGTGGGTGACGTCATCATCGGATGGAAACTAAAATTTCAAGGGAAGGAGTACAATCATTAACAGAATGTTTTCCTGACCCATCCCACAAGGAGATCAAAATAATGTTTAGAGGTGATGATGTACCTAGGGATATCACACATGTAAGTTCCGGGTCACGAAGTAAAACTCAGGTTTTAAAGTCAACACAAAAGATTTAAGTTCACGGAAGACACTCACAAGACAAGTGCAAGACAAGTTTCTCGATGTCTAGTTATAAGGAAGTAAGTCAATTTCAAATTCAAATTTCCCAGTGTCAAATAATCACCGAGTGCTTTAGGAGACCACATAAAGATGGAGAACCCACCCCCCTCCATCCGAAGGTAAACGTGTGTCTAGACTCAATCACGATTCTTCACTGAATAACTACTGAACTGAGCCTAAAGTTACTAAAAACCAGTCTTCGCATCAGATTTTCCCTCTTTTTCTTTCCTGATGTAACTCCGTCCTAAGAATTTACTATTGATAAACTAAATGAAGGTTCCGAGGACATGAGACTCATGACAATAATTTAATTGCTTTGGCTCATAATACTACATTTAACTACAGGTGCTTTTAGAAAAGTGTGTGAGAAACAGAAAGGGCGATTAACATTTTAAAAAGGGCTGACGTAGAATGAAACGACAAATCCTTTTATGAAATTGCAATTTACTGAAACGTTAAGTGCTGCACAAAACGTGTTCTCATGAAAACTGCTGAAAAATGCTTTCCATAAAATGAATTTGAAAGGATTGGGCTGCCAGGGACGTGTTGTGTCGCAAACATTTGGCATGAAGCGAGCGGAGAAAAGGTTCATGGGCCGCGAGACGGTTAGATCTGACAGCCCAGTAAATTGAATGTGTCGCCGTGAATTAGACGGGATATCTGTAGAGAGATATGGAAGACGTTGTAGGTGATCTAACGTGCTTGTACCATTTAATTTGATGAAAACTCTAGCTCTCATGGTTACAGAGTGTGGCAGAACATTGCAAATGGCTTCGCTGTCTTTTGTGGAACGGTTGTTGGGGAGGTTCAGTAACACTGACACAGCAACATAGCCGTGGCCATATCACAAATCACTGTCATGAAAGAACCACTCAAATTCAGGAATTCCTTCTCTCTTTTATGTTAGTGTAACACTGTAATAAATGCGTCTTTCCACATGAGAATTTTTGCTATGCCTCGAGTTGGTAATGCGTCAGCTGCAAAGAGTGTTCATTAAAATTGTACAGGCGTGAAACGCAATGAACGACCGCGTACACGAGGAAAGGCAGCCTAATGTGCAATCATTGAGTCTGGTATATATTTTTAAAAACAATGAATTCACCAACCACGGTCTGGCGTCTATATTATGAGCACCAGATGAGCAAATACCATTTAAAATCCATACATATTACGTGATGCAAAAGCATCTCCTTTGTGGTTTTCTTCAAGGAATTTACATCAAATCCAGTGTACCATCCGCACACATTAGCAATATTGCTTGGACAACTGAGAGCTATACGACCACACCCATTCCTCCTTCGACCACACCCATTCCTCCTTCGACCACACCCATTCCTCCTTCGACCACACCCATTCCTCCTTCGACCACACCCATTCCTCCTTCGACCACACCTATTCCTCCTTCTAACCCCATACCACTAGTACTACGACTTGGGCAAACAAAATGTTGTCTGAAATTGGCGAGTGTCCATTCCAAGTATTTTTAACTATATAAGTGATTTGTTCGTTCAATTGATTTACATGCATGATTCTGGTATGGAATAAACAACGTGCTCAGTCCCTAATTTTGGGAATTATTCCTTCACTGGGTCGTTGAATCCTCCACGCAAAAGCCCCTTCTCTGTCCTACTCTGGAGTGCTTAAAGCTACGCTTTAATTCGTTCAACAGATATCAAATTAGGTCACGCCCCCTCACCTATATTCCCCGTGAATTCCAGAATGCTTCGGGCGACATGAAAATAGCTGCCAAATACAGGCACGATGCGTGGCTAATGGCTTTGGGAAGATTCAGCTCCAAAAGGTGACGACGAAAAAAATTCTGCAAGAGAAAAGCCCTCACGTAGGTTCTGCATTTGTGCCGTTAGCGAGCGTGTTTTGGGGGAAATCGGGTGCTGTGACCGCGCATTTCTCTCAGCCACTCGCTACGATTTCACGCGGTGTTTGTTTTACGTGTCTGCTACTTATTAAGTATCTGCGGCTCTAAACGTTAATTATTTCACAAGAATAACTCAGGACAACCTAAGTGATCGGAGAGGGCAGAAAAGCTTTTAGATCAATTTGGGTGCGAATGTGTCTCTGTAAAGGGACCCTGCTGTACATGACGTGATTTACTTCAATTTATTTGTTTGGCTCAGGCCAAGTGACGATCACACGTTTGTGGCTTTTTGCTCGAAGAAATTGATTAAGAATTTGATACCATAGCGTCAATGACGACCCAATCGGACTGGATCTATAGCGGGCATTTTAGCCGAGACGCAGGTTTAACGAAATCAACGGTACAGAAAAACAAACAATGCAGAAGTTTTCAAATAAATAAAGAAATGCGACACCGCATTCAAAAAAAAAGAAAGACTAAATGCATCAGTTTTGTGACAGGAAATAAAGTGAAGTGATGTAGATACTAGATCTAAATATCAGAATCTATTCCAGTTGAATGAAAGAAAATCCCATTTTGAAACAGTTATATGTATACTGCCAAAAGTGAATTCGTGCTTGTATATTTTTCTGAATCCAAAATCGCAAAATATACTTGAATAACTGAGAATATGTTACGTATATGCTACGTAGCAGACGCCTGATCGAAAAAAAATGTCACTCGGAGCTTATCTTTTCTGGTTCGGTTCCTAGTGAAATTGGGCCTGTCGAAAAGGGGTTGTACGGCACTTGTTATTTCAGATGTATAGTTTCTAATAATGCAGTAGGTAATAATTTCTGTCACCTGGTTGCCATAGGCGTCAAGTGAGATGTTTTCCCTCCCATGTTGACATAAAAATTGAGAAAATGCATGATTGAAATAAATACAATAATATTGTTGAAGATGTCCCTGGATTAACGACTCAATATGAATGTGCAGACCTTCAAATATTTCTTACAGATTCAAGACTCGAAATAAGACAATTCCAAGCGGCTTTTGAAGTTTTCATTTAGCTCGGTATTTGACGAGATGCTCATTCAATCTGACACACTGCAAATAATCGCCAAAAATTGCGCCGTGTATTACTTTCACTCGCTCCGGTGAATTTTTCAATTTACACGGGGGAGAATCGAATATCTACGCTCGGGCTGATAAGCTTGCTCTAAGGTTGCGCGAGGCGGCATTGTGGGCTCGTTTCCTCGTCTTGAGGCTTTACGAGATTGATGGGTGGATCAGATCCCCCTACGAAACAGCTCAAGTCCTATTAAGTTCCTCGGAGCAGATCTGCAATGTTGAGGGAATGGAACCTGGGGGATATATAGGTGTTTTGTAATCATACTCTAACGAGTTAATGCCTCTATGTAATTGAACCCGTCAAACGGTCCCAGTCAAAATCACAGGAATAAGTGTTGGATGGAAGGCAGAGAAAAAGACGAAGCAAAAGACAGGCGCATGTGGTCGTCATATCATATCAAATTACAGAAGGAAACTCTGGAGATTTATCGATAAATGGATAAGAAAGAATTAAAAAGGGAAAAAGGTTTTTGATAAACGTGAAGGAAAAGGGGTAACATCGGAATCACTCTGCATCTGTTCCGATTGGATCTGACTATGTTATCCCTTGTGAACTTAGGTTGGCGTCCCACAACGCATAGCAATCAACTTTTCATTTCATCCACGTCTGTAATATGATCTTTGTCATATCAATGATTAAAAAGTATTTCAACTTGGCAGATTAATATAACGTTGTGAATATGGAGTTATATAAAATCATTCACTCAGTAAAAGAGAGGAAAATTAACCAGCTGTCATGTCAAATAAAATGTGTCGCCTAGAATCAAATCGGAATCCATGTTGGCAATTTAGATTTTCAAGAGCCGTTCGCTTCATCTGTAGCTATTAAAGTAGGGATAAACTTGCTCAAGAAAACATGTTTCGACAGAATTAATTCACGTGTGCAAGGTGATTTGCAGTGAAGGATGAAGAACAGTGGAATGTGAGAGTGTTTAGAATGGCTGACAAAAGGGTCACATGAAAAAAATACAGCTGATCAGCTACGTCATACAGTACCGTACTTCACCTTAAAAATGGACAATTTAACATTTCGAGACAGATACTACTGAGGTAATTACACAAGTACCGAATGATCTGGTTCCGTGAGCAACACAAAACGGCCTCCATTAGTGTAGAAGGATTTCAAAGAATGTTATGTAACATGATTAATTTTAAAGGCAATACCGCAAACCTATTCACTTTACTTGCCACCTTCATCATGACAAAATTCAAATTTCAGGGTTGATTTTATTATTTTTTCTCATTTTGACAGATTATCATCATGACTAACTACATTCTATTCATCGGCCTCATGATCGCCATGTTTGCTATCTTAGCAACGAGCTCAGACGAGGCTGCCATCAACGACGGGATGGAGACACCAGAGGATGCTGAAGCGCTCAACAACTTTCTTCACGGTCTCCTGCAGGCAAGAGTAGACCGCTCATGGCGTAAGCCATGCGATGGCAACTCATGCTTCCAGTCTGCAGGGGGACGAGGTTGGAAGAGGAATCGCGCTCCGTTCAGTTTGGATGGTTTCAAGTGCATCGGTGCTGGGTGCGAAAGAGGCTGGAAACGGACCTCCGAGAGGAAGCGTTAAATGCCGATTAATGAGGCGGAGACTAGACTACTCCAGTGAACATATAAATTGCTTTAGAAAATGACACTTGGCAACTACAATCGATTCAACTTTATAATCAATCATAGTTTTCATATCATTATTAAACAAGTTTAATTTACAAAGAAAAATCAACAAGCTTTCATCCTATTTTATATAAACGCCTCCTTCAAATATCTTTTCCAAAATCACCTACATGCTGTTATTGTTTGGCATAACAGTAATTAATTCTGTTTCAATAAAGTGAAATAGCAAATAACAATAATCGTGCTAATTAAAGTTTATGCTACCTGACTAAATAACAAAATAGTCAACAGTTTGCAGATTGTGATCCATTTTCCAGTAGATTCCAACAAACGCAAAGCAAGGAAGCTTTGATGCAATGTAAGCCTTCAACAACCTTGATTTAATTACACACAGGCACTTCATTGACAAAATGTGAGCCAAAGCCGGAGAATGAGGAAGGCAGAGTAACAGCAACAAACTGAAAGATGGAGAATGGATTCGAAGAGTTTAACATGTCTTTGGTGATTTCTTAGATGGCACTTCTTAAAACCACACACCTTTTATAAGGAGTAAAAGAAAATCCAACTGTATACATTTAAGTCTATACATTTTGGAAGGTTTCTGGTAATTCTCATCAATATAAATGAATTACTACGTAATATTTTGTTCAGTGGCATCCTCTTTATTCAAACACAAAACAAATGAAGTTTGCTTGTTACTATAAATATCAATAACGCATCCAAGAAGCCGGCATTGATAAAAACTAATGGTAATTTCGTTGGATGTTTGTTAGTTATTCTCGGGCATTTTTATGAAGTGTCGGATTACACCATCCAAGATGTGCACTTGCAGCTAATCTTTAAACGCTCAAGCTCAAAACCTGCAATACAACTTTCCACGTCCTGTCATTTAACAACCATTTCTCGTCAGTCTTTTTCCCAAGATGCAAATTCCCAAATCAGATTCGCAAAGGGTACCGTCATAATAATATCTTTACACTCCGACCAGGGATGACATAGACAGGGAACTCTCGGGACCTTTCGTTTTTATCGAAAGTGTTTTTCGGGGGCAAAATTTGTAGACATTTGAAGAAGCTCTTGCTAACAATCAAAACGCCTTCAGCTACACGTGTACCGGTACTTAGTGATAACTAGGGGAATCAGTATATAGCGATATTACCAGTAATAAACATTATGAAATACAACTTGGTATTTTTGTCTCGTCAATATCGTTTTTTTTCCCCACAGATCAGTGTTCTTTTCGGTGCAGAGATATTTCTAATCAAAATATCTCCAGCACAAACCTTTTAATTATTCAGATAATTTCTTATAAGGCTGAGTGATGGTAACTTGTGCCTTGGGTTGATAACAAACAGTACAGCGTGCGTCATGGTTACGTCCAATGCTGCTTGCTTACTCAAAGCGGCCGTTGGCATTTCTGAGGAAGATTGAATTTGAAAAAAAAGAGTGATCACAGCGTCTTGTTTGGACGATTTACAGCAGTCCCAAGGGTCTGGGGGCTGGGTAGAATTGATCAAGGTGGCCGCAGGGAACTACCTCCACGGGAAAACGAGGGAAAATAATGAAGTCGTTTCTGTACTAAATGACAAGAGACAAGGTGAAAAAAGATCATGGGATGGGATGATTAAACTCCGAAGAACAATTTGCCGCTGATTGAAACAATTTGAAAGATTTATCTTAAATTCCCGCAAGAGATAAAAAGACATCCAAACTGATTTGAAATTTTCTAATTGGAAAATGGCTTGTAAATGCGTACGAACAAAGCAGAACAACTGAAAAATGAAATTACAAACTCAAGTTGGTGAAGCGGAGCCAGACTCTGAAAGTCTTTGTTGAGAGTCATCACTCCTAGCTAATAACGATGACTTCGCAAGTAGGTACATGACTGGCAATCTAGGACTACCAACAGCAGAAGTTAGTGTTCTTGACTACCTGTCTGGAGGTAGGAAGGCAACAGATATGTCATGTACAGATCGCGGGCAAACACGGAAAAAATACTGTGTAACAACCGGCTAGGATTACTTGGAATTGATCAACAGTAAAATTAAGCTTCGTGGGCATATCTTCAGTCGTTTCCCTCATTCATATTATATACACATTTTACCCACAGATATTACTCATGCCTGTCTTGGTCTTGGAAGTAAAACATCTACTGCAGGTGTTTGTATTTCGCTATTCATCTGAAACTATTTCGACACTCAGGCATTTATTTGGCACGTTATAGGTTTCGTCAATTAAAAAATGCAATCCTCGTGATTGCTAAGTGTAACAGTGCAGAAAAAGGCGCCACTGAATTCAGACTTATCAGAGCGAAGGTGATTGGTTTTGGCGGGAAACATGACAGCCATCGTGCCTGGTTGTGTAAGCTTCCAACACGGTGCCGATGGTGACGTTTACTAATGGATGACCTGTCGTATGTGTAGACGTTCGTGAATGGCTTAAGAGATGGAATTTAAGATTAATGTGTTGGTGGTCTAGTCGCTCTGGAAATGAGAGATCCGAGGTGGCGTCAATTCGTCAAGAGCAGATTGGTCAGAACTCCAGTTTTATTTAATGCTTATTACTTTTTAAAAAAATTAACCTCATGGCTAGTTCCGAAAGACTCGGCTAAAATCTCTTGCAAAGCAAGTACAGTAATGGAAGTAATGCAGCAAAATAGTTACATAACCCTTGTTTTGGTTAGAAGGATGGGACCCGCAGCAAACCTAAAACAATGATGTTTACGTGTACAAGTATGCTTTCCAATGGGGATCAATGAATTGTGTGTTCCAACTAAATGACACAGGCAAGCGCCCATCTACAAAGCGTGATGTCATTATGTTATAGGTCTGTTGGGAATGAGGGCGCACTTTATTCTAACGAGAACACGTCATACGCATACACATAAACTGTGGTCACACGTCACCCGTCACGGAGAGGTGGTGTACAAGTCTCACATAAGCACTCCATTTCAGAGGGCAATACGGTTTACGGTTGCAGACCAGTAAGTAAACTGCCTTAAAGCGACAACATCAAATACCTTTACTTAAAAAATCAGAAGAAAAACAATCGGTGGGTAATTTGAAGACGTTTGAAAGAACTTTGTAACTTCCTCCGAAGATGAACCACTAAAAGTATTCATGAAGTTCACCTCCCATGATAAAAAAGATGCCTAATTTCATTCCCACTAGGGCACTATTAGAACCTCGCTTCAGACAAAGTTTACAGAATGCAAGGTCGCAATGCTGTTCACAGCTTCCACCTTTCCTTTGTTTTACAATTCCTCAAACTGACGGGCTGCACAAAACCCCAAAAAGGTTGCAAATCATGCTTTGGCCGGCGTTTGTACTTTTCGAGGCATGCAACATAAGAAATCAATCCCAAATTAGGTGGGTTTGCACATTCAAAGTCATCAGAGGGCGCCCCATGCAGTAAGAGGCGTACAAAAGTACAGGTATGTAATGTTACAATGATAATAGATCAGCGCTTTTGAGTGAAAATATCGGATATTGTTTTATTCTGCATGCACAACATGCTTTAACTTCTGATTTCACATTGCAGGCGGCAAAGACACTTTTACTTTAAAGGTTTCAGAAAATGTATTAAGTCTCTTAAATTTGAAGAAATAGCACCATTTCCTCCTGGAGGAGTTTTTTTGCGTTCGGCGACGGAATTATGTGAATGGTAACTTTTCAGATGCACTAATTACATGACAAAAAAAGTTCCGACGGTACAAATTGATATAGAGGGCGCTCTCACTCCCTAGAAGTCAGCAATGTCAGTCTCGTCATTTGTCAGTCACCATGAGAAGGGTAGACTGGTGGAAAGGAAAATTAAAATGATGGGTATCTTAAGATTATGTTCAGGGCAGTATGTTTAGGATCTCAATACTCCGTATGCCAAAGTCTCAAGAAAGTAAAATTATAAAATTTAAGAGCAGAGACTGAAGCGGGCAATCCAACGCCTCTTTACTGCCGCATCTATTAACGTACAGTCGACTCTCATTATAAAGAACAGTTATAACAAAAAACTGAAACAAAAGAACAATTTCTGAGAATCCCACTTTCTTGAATTCTTATGTTTTTCCTCTTATAACAAAATTCTGATTATAACAAAGTAATTTGTCTGGTCCTTGCAACTTTGTTATAACGAGAGTCGACTGTACTTATGGGCGCTAGGCTAGGTCTATTGTCTGCGCGTCTCCGCGTAGCAAAGACCAAGACCTAGCTCTAGACAACAAATTCGGATGAAACCCTTCGTGTCTACGACTACGAGTAGTACACGTCTGTTAATTCAGAGAACAATAGTTGTCCAATCTTAGCCTTCATGATGAATCCACCTCACTCTCTGTGCAAAATGTGGAAGAAATCCTCCTTCAGAAATTCCACTGAGACTGCCCAACTTCGTTGGTAAAATTCTGAAGAACTTTTCTTTCTCTTTCACAAATTCTGTTCATGTTTTCTCCAGCTACAGGATGGTTAAACTTGGCGTGATTTCGTTGTCACATAACGTTCGAGAACATGTCAAGTTCTCCATCCCTTCACATTCATCAAATTAGTGTCTCTTTAGATGAGACAGAAACCAATGCTTGCTCCGCCATTTCCTCTTGCCTGTTTGTTAGCTGGTCCACCCTGACGAAGGAATTTGGCAAACAGAACAATGTCATGAAAGACAAATACCCGAATATGAGAAATATATTAAATCAACTGAGAAGCTGGAACGTGAACTTTTTCGTTCATCACTCTGAAATCATTTTGATCAGAACTGACTTTGAACTTCTACATTACTATAAAGCAGTTGCTAGTGATAAGTTAACCATAGTTAAGGCTTTAAGAGAAAGTGGGTTCCCCAGAACATCCAGTTCCCTCGGTAGCTACCAGATGTAAAAAAAAAAATCCTGGCATGATTCATTCTCTTATGATTGAAATAAATGACAATATCATTTCTTTGTTTGGCTCCTCACATGTTCCGACACGTGCCGTTTGAGGCAGTCAACCATAGCAACGCAACTGAAATTATCACTGTTCTCTGCCTGGCCCCTCGACAACTACTGACGATTAGCTCCTGAGTTCTTTTCTATTTTGTGACTTTTTCGAATAATTACTTAACACATGTACTAGTTTATCATTTACATTTACTAGTTTCCAACGCAACTTAAAACTCAGTTTCTTTGACGTCAGAATAATGCCACTGAGTACAGTAGCAAATTCACGCGGAAAAGGTTCTTGATCTGTTGTACATAAATTCCAGCTACAAATTGGATTGAGACGAGTCACTTCATAATCAACGATATTTGAGGATGATTCTTACCAGCTTGTCGCATTTCTTGAGACGGTAATCATCGTCCTCGATCTTTATAGAAAGTTTGTCTGTGTAAAAAGACTGATTACGTGAAATCGTCACAGTGTGATGGAATTATAAGCGACGGGGGTATTCAAAATATTTCAAAAGCTCGACAAGAAAGCTGTTCAGTACAGATCCTTGAATTAAGATAAAGACCAAAAAGAATCAGAACGAGAGACCTTCACTACAATGACTGATTACTAAAATCAACATCTTTTGTCAGAAGGGTCAAACGCTGGTGGATAATTAACAAAGGTGTCTAAATACAACATTATGGGGAAGGAGGTTAGAGATACATTAATCTGTGTAGCTTCCGTCATAGTCTTATTTACGAGCCTGCAGCCTTTAGGCTGCCGTTTTTCTAACAAAACCAAGGTGATGGTGTAGGACCGGAGAACCTTCAGAATAACTTGTTATATTTTTCCGGACAACTTAGACCACAACTGCTGTGATGTCACTCGGTATCAGTTCATTGGCATTTCTGTTCGAATTTGCTTATGGAAACAAATTTCCGAGAACGGGTCACTTGTGGAATTTAATGCCTATAAAAACCAGTATCAAATGAAAAGAAAATATTACTTTAGGACAGCAAATTATACAAACATTTAAGCCGTTTCTATGCACAAATCTTTGTAACACGGAGGTCTTCTGTGACATAACAGTTTTGCTCATGAATATGGAAAACGGCATATATTAGCATAAAAACCAACGACACACTATTGTACATCACCTTTGAAAATTGAAAATTCAAGAGAAACTGAACCTAAATGGTGTATTTTCGAGGGTTGTGCTAAAAAAGTCCATATTATGGTGTTGCTCAGCCCCAGCCGTTCTTCACGACTCACATCAAGTGACATAATATATCCATAGCACATCAATTGCGAGAAATGTGTATCCATTTCCCAGTCATACGCCAAGCCAAATTATGATTATATTCCCCGCTAGTTTAAGCAAAGCACATTCACTCAGGGCATTTTGTTGTTGGGTTATGTTCGACAAAGTATGATATCATCCATGTATTGTTGACCAAACAATAAAGCCACTCGAGTTATGAAACCTGCCATTTCCTGGGTACGGGAACCTCTTTCATTCACAGTTTATACGAACACAATCTTCTGTGACTCACAGAGTTATATTTAAAACCCAAACAATTAATTTCACGTTCCTTATTGTTTGCATGTTACAGGCACGCACTTTTAAATTGAAAATCCCCTATTGCACTTTGAAAAACAATTGGTTCAATGTAAATTCATGAAACTGAAGCTGAAGTTCCACAGGGTTGCCCAAACGGAGTTGGTGTTATAATATTACATTGCTCCAAATGAACAAAGCTTCAGTAAAGGTCTCAGCATTATATCATGGTTCAAATATTTCATCGTTCATCGTTTCTTTGTTATTGTGGAATTTCATTCAAATGGAAATGTGGAATACGAGGTCAGTTTCTCCACCGCTTCAGACCCAAGTCAGCTTGCGGTCATTTCTAGCACGAGGGTTAGTGTAGCTTTACAACGAAACAACAAAGGCCTTTAAAACTTGAATTTTCCTTTATCACTTTTAGCAAGTCAACGAAAATGTCGATGAAAATCAACAAATAAGTGCAATTTTAATGGCCTGTGGTATTTTGAAGGTCATCGTTAGAATTGTCACTGTTATCAGTCATTTTGAGGTATTTCCCTCACAGGTCAAAGTATGTATCCCGAGACCATGACCCATTAAAGTACATTGCTGGTAACTTTATAACTTATAACTAAATTTTATAAAAGTCACCAAAAAGCCTCAACAGAAGAAGAAATGAATTTCAAACGCCGCTATTCTCAGCTTTATCATTATTATTATAATTTGATTATTATATTGTTCACCACAATAACATAAACAGCATGTGAATTTCATGGAACCTACTGACCCTAAATAAAAGAGATGTATACATCTAAGCAGAGCTAACACATACAGGGTCATTGTAAACGAAAAATCTACAGCGGTCACTGCATACATGTATATTCTTGGGCTGAGGCCTAAGTACTTAGAATAGCTGGAAATTACAAGCTAATGGGAAATGGCTTGAGCCGCTAAGTAGTGGCTAGCATAGGCGCACAGGTTACGTGTAGTCGTAGCCAAACAATTCTGACACAGCCTTTATATACACACGGGATGCATGTTTTTAAATGCAACCGTATAACACAAGACTAATGAATTGCCGCACGAAACATTTTGTAACTGGACAGTAAATACCCTGTAAATTTGAAAGTTAACAATTCTCTTTTTTCACACACCCAGTGCACGAAGCTTACCATGACAGGAAATATAATAACTTGTCCATGCATGATGACCATGTGTGTGAACGTTTAGCTGACGGCTGTGATGACGTGTGTAAAACTACCAACTGATTGCGTAGAAAGGCAGTGTTTATTTACTTATAATATTACGGATCAATTGTTAGCATTGGAACCAGTACATTAGATGTGGAACCAACACCCAACCGGCCGAAGTCTAGCTTGATTTTGTCTTTATGTCTGCGTAATGACGCAGTCAGGAGTTTACATGGGCCAGTCAGTGTCAGTGTCTTGTCGCGTGGGAATCCAAACCACACCTTCAGCTTCTGAAAAGTCCCAGGAAAAACGTGTACTATGGCTGACCAGTTTGAAGAAAAATTGAAACCTCTTAAACTGTTCAAATAAATAATAAAACTTCAGTTTGGGAAGATGCAATATACTCAAACCTAGCACACTAGGCGTACTGTCATAACCGACAGGGAAGCGTCATATTGAACAGAACAGGTACATGAGAGATGATCCGCACACTTTGATGCTCTTTAGATCCGCATCTTCAGCAAGTTTATATAGTGTCATGAAGATGCCCTCTCTGAAATGTCAAGCAAAACGTGGGTGATACATTTTTCTCGCGACAGCCTATTGATATGAGACTTGTCATAATGATTTTGACTAAGTATGACATGCAAAACTAGATGCTTTCCGTTTTACTTTCTTATCCGGCAAAAGCTAAGAAACACAATGTCTTGAAATCCTAAATATCTTATCCCTGAATCATTTGTTCATAACTTGTTTAGAATGACACGGAGAAATGTTCCAATTCCATTTGACCTATGTACTTTTCTTGAAGTGAAACTTCATTACATCATTTTTCAGATGAAGAAAAGAGTATTGATGTTTCACATTATGCGTTTTCTGAATGTCGCTATTTTTAACCTCGTAGAGATTGATGTGCATGTACTAAAATAAACGGGGACTGCCACTATTGTGAATTCACCCAACGATAGACGTACATGTACTTTCTAAGGGATATTGCTACGAGTTCTTGGTACATATGTTGCACAATATAGACATTCATTGTGTACTCCAGAGAGAAGGCTGCCAGTTCGCTAAGTGCCACAATGTATCTTACAAATGCAATGGACCTGAAAATTCTACAAACATTCACCGCACGACAGCGCGCCATTCACGGCAAATGCCCATATAAGGCAAGCTTGAAATTTACAGTCAGGTCTATTGATGATCTCATCCTAGGGATCTCCCCTATACAAACCGGACAGGTACTATGGAATAGTGTTCAAGCAGCCTGGTTTTCGTAACCTATTACATCAACTAAAATGACAAAGGCTGGGTGCAAACTTGTGAGAGAGTTTTGCGTCTCGTAGCAATAGGAAACTCGTTCTCTTGTATTTGTATTGCTTCCAATTCCATGAAATTTTAATATCACTCTCCTGATCGCGAATTTAAAAACCTGACATCCTGCTTTCTCAGCAACTCAGAATACCAATTCCAACCCTATTTTAGTCTGAGGTAACCAGTTCTTTCTGTTAAGGGGAAAATCGGGTTTCGATCCAAGTTGAAAGCCTGTTAATTTACACGTTTCTTTATTGTTTAAATTCAAGTTTATCAAAGGTTGATCTCTTTAAGGTACATGAAATACTATGAATACTCTTTAGTATTAAGTAAATCACGGTTTTAATCAAAACGTAACAAATAATAAAATGTTTATTTACCTGACCATAGCTGTTGTTTTCATGACTTTACAGACGGACGTCGCCGGCAGCCTAATCAATTTTGGACAGCTATTCCAGTGCTGAGCAAACCTTGTATCGTACGGTGGCGCAACCACGGGTCCCGGCCTCCCCCCTACCCTTGAAAAAAGTGGAGGAATGGATATTGAGCAAGGTTAACAAAAAACTTGCCCCCAAAAACCACACCACTGAAAGCTGGTGTCCCCCATAAGATGCTGGTACCCCTTTGTGCCCCCCACCAGTAAAATTCTAGCTACGCCACTGGTATCGTACCGATCAAGGGTGCACATCGTCCCTGGGGCTGGCAACCTGATTTTCTTGAGACCAGGTCAACATGGACGCCGTGTTTTGTTATTCAAAAGAGCCGAACTACCAAGTCTGCAAGTAACAGTTTATTTGTGGAAGAGTGACAAAGAAATTTTCAAGGACAAAAAACCTTGGGTAAGCTAGATATATGGGATTCGGGCATACGGATGTTACGTTGGAAAATGAAAGGGGTATTGTTTCATTGTTTAGTAGATCCGGGACATCAGGTAAATCTTAAAAAATTTGCACTTGAGATTAATTCAAGTGAGGATTTCTGGCCAGCTCATTAGCATTAAAAGTGCCCCCCGTATCTTTTGAAAAACAAAAGAGATTGTTTGGCCCCCAAAATGGTGAGATTGTGTAAATCGTTGCCGGGATCAACTCCCTGGGTCTTTGAGCTTTCATATGAGAGCAGAAGGGCTAAAAACTACGGTTGAAAAATGGTCCTAAGTGCCCGAGAAAGTTGAGGGTTGCAACTTAAAAAATGGCTGCAATCAGACTTTGGAAAATTCACTTTTTGGGGGGTGATTTTGTTTTGTGGAAATAATTAAAATGTAATTG
>NW_019091381.1:390382-449277 GCF_001949145.1 Acanthaster planci | reverse complement strand
CGTGCATGTTATTGGGCCGTGAACAGCGCTGATTTTACACTTTTCAATGGGGGCCTGAATTAGTGGACTGTACCCTTAAATATTGTGAAGTCATACGCTCTCTTTTAAGTTTATCAGAATTTGTTATTAGTCATAATCTTTTAGAGTCATTTTTTTATTAAAAGTCTTGTTTTTTTATGTATGTATATGTACCTCCTCAAGTTTGGATCAACAGGTTTTAGAGTCAGTGTTAGATTATACTTTTGTCAATCCTGGCCAACTTGGATGGGTTTGTTTTTGTTTAGTTTGTTTACTCATTTATGCTTTTGGTTGTATTTTGGAATTGTATGTTGTTTGTATCCTGTCGATGGCCGAATAAATAATAATGATAATTAAGCAAGTTATAAAGTCTGTTTTGTTGGCGGCCGATTAGGAGAAATAAAATACTCCCATTTGCCTTTCTAGTTTTGCATACAGGCCTATGGTGAGTCATATGAATGAACAAAACTGTATGTTCGAAATAAATGGGGAAACTCTAAGAATGGAAGGCATAATTATCTTCCAAAAAAAGAAAAGAAAACTCTTTAGCTTTGTAATGTAAATCCATAAACGGCTGTATGAACTAATATCAGTTACACAAATTGACCTCTTGACTGTACAAGAATATAAAATGCACCCAAATACTTCAAGATCTATGTCATTTTATGATTTTATTTCGCTACTGTCATCGAGCTTAACACAAAACACTTCACCGCAAAACACTGGCCCTCGTTCAGTCATTTTGTATCTCGACCGACCGAAAGAAAATCCTCTAAACTTCTGACAAGCGAACAAGACAAAGTTGTGACTAAAATTAGAACTGTAGATTGTGAAAAGATTAACAAATAACAGTGGCGATGCCTTTTATAATAAACTACTAAAATGCTGATCAGAAAAAAGGTCAATTCTGTTAGTTGGTATAAAAGACAACAACACATTCATAGTCGTTCAGATTTGAGCAATGGAATTTCGGAAGAATAAAAAAACCACAATGGCTACTAATAAAAGCTCTTCTAGCACCCTCTCACGTATAACATAAAAACGGACTGTCTTTTCCATTGGTCAGGATTTCATTTTCGTAAATTCGTACTTAGTACTTTCGCCATAATTTCACCAATACTTTGTAGCACCGATTATCAAATACGGTATCGTCCTGGCAACCACGAAAAATAACAAATCACAAAACTACACAGTAGTCACGGCAAATGAGCAGCATCAATGGCCTCTTCCACAAATTTCCGGGGGAGGTTAAAAATTCGGTTTGTTGGGCTTGGATAAGCTGCCACAAAATGGAAAAACAGCATTAAACAGCAGCAATATAACAATAGTCTTCGGCGCATTGTACGCGTTCCTTGAACAACGTGAAGTGTAGAACGGCACTTACATTGCACAAGATAGGGCCTCCACATTGTACAGTGAAGTGAGTCGGTGCTTGAAGCAACAAATACTACCCTAACAAACATTGTCCACATAAGTACTACTGGGTGTGGGATCTAATCAACTGTTGAACATTCTTCTTCTAAAATGACAAAGGAAAAAGCCTGATTTTTTTAAGCCTGGCTTGAATTGCCGACAGTTTATGATTTATATCACGAATAATGAACTCGTTTATGTTTCACGTAATATATCACCTTCCATGCAGACTTCCAGATCTAATTCCGATGAAATAACGAATCTAAGATGACACATTTATTTTATAATGTTCTTAACACTTCTACACGTCATAAGTCTTGGAGTGTCCTCCGCACATTCCTGCAAGTCACGACACACATCTCTAATCGAAGACTTGAACATTCTCAATACAAATTTGTTTTTCAAATGCGGCGGGTAGTCAGGCTCCTTTCTCCTCACAATGGAAGAGTACACATGACATCAATGGGTCAATGACGTGTAGTCTTTTGAATGTGCCTCCCCAATCGTCCCCTAGGGGAGAGAAATGGACGCTTGTACTTTTCAAAGAGGTACACCAAGAGGGTAACACTGAAGGACACACCCATGTGACTGTGGTCTCCATTAAGGAACAGTTTCGTCTGAATTGAGTCATCCCTTGTAAATAATGCTGTCACCAACATAAAATCCTACCAGCTTCAACTGTACAGAAAGGAAGTCCACGACGAGAAATAAATGCATGAGTGTTCAAGTTGGGGAATTTTGCTTGCTCACGACCACAAACCCGGAGATTCTGTAGAAGAAAATCGACCAAACTGGTGAATTTACTGGAAAAAGGTGCGGGTTTTCTGGGTTCCAATCGTTACAATAGAGTATAGAAGCCGTGATGTGGTTTTTCACGGGGGGGGTTACATTAATTTTTAATAACCACGGAAGTCCAGCAAGATTTTTTTATGATTTACGCTGAACCTCCAGGATTTGAGTCGCTAAATGGCTTGGTTTCTCACAGTGACAAAATCGTCGTATGGATGAATTAGTTTCTCTGAAAATATCTGATATTCGGTTAACCCACGAAGTTCACACAACCCAGGTTCTGGAGATCATAAAAAAATAATCTGATGATTACGATGGAAATTATATTTAGTCCCAAAACAGTACCAGTGGGGAATAGACCGATGTCGGATATTGCTGGAAATGCTTCAAAAGCTTTGGCCTTGTGGTCAAGTTGATTGTGTTTTGATTTTACTTTGTAGTGTGAGGATATCGCACGCAACTTTGATTGGAATTTGAACATCATTTCACAATTTCAGTACAAAGTATCGCCACATCCTTTTTAATCCATCCACACTGATCAGTTTGCACCCACTAGGCGAGATTCGATGGGTCATAACTGTCAACAGGTCGCATTATAAGGGTTATGCATAGATACAAACCACAGTGAAGTAGTCTCAAGTACAATAGAAGTGGTCATTATCCAAGAATGTCTGCCCACTGGGCTGTGGTTACTGGACTTCAAATAATAATACCTTCAACAAGGACTTACTTATAGCTAGCTAATTTGCTTTGTACAAAATCTGGCCTCTCACAGATCCAATGAAAT
Source organism: Acanthaster planci (assembly GCF_001949145.1). The sequence continues at coordinate 446,270 of NW_019091381.1, read as the reverse complement.
AATGTTCAAACTTCACAAAAATTGATTTAATGAATGTGGAGCCTTTGTGTTTAAATTCATGACATAAACAAACTGATTTTTTTTAAAATAAATGTACATATACAAGCATCATGGAATCCCGAGAGGTGAAGTTTGGTTCGTTCAAGTTATTCGTCATTTCGAACAATACACATCGGTCATCTTCCGGAGACCAACGACCCGGTAAACCAGTTCCAGAGAATGTAACCATAACTGTGAACGGTCGGTGTTTGTCCATAGAATTTAAAAAGCATTCCAGTTCTGAGTAATAGATTTCCTAAGATTCATCCTTTTAATATCAATTTTCTGCCAAAGCTATGTGTTGACACCTTTCAGATCTTTTGGGTGACAAGTTGGCGGAACAGTGATTCAAAAAGCCTTTGAAAAGTTTGAGCAAAACAAAGGTGCATAATCGTTGAACCACGACCACCCGCAGCCCCAACCGCCCACAACCCGTCCACAAAATGGACGAGTCTTTCTCTGCATTCCCACATATGATTCTGTAGTCTCCTCTATGACGAGGTGTACCTATTGTTAAACTAAACTGGTACACGTTATTGTTATGCAAACTCCCACGGTTTGAGGAAATCCCTTTAAGAAACCTCCGTGACTGTCCCTACGGCAAACAGTTTTGAAAATCGACAGAAGTCACAACGGTCTCTTTCAACCCTGCTGGTTGGGGTTTAAAAGTTAGACATCTACGATAGTTACAATCATAGCAGTTAATTTATATTTCGAAGTCATTGGCGAACTTTTAGAAGATGATTCTACACAGTAAGATGGAGAGGATGATGTTTATCTCCGGGATGATCTTATTTCTCGTGTTTCAATGTACCAATGTCTGTGGACGATCTTTGGTAAGTTTGAATTTTACAAACGAAAACAAAAAGCTTTACACGAGACGATGAATAGTTTCCAATCCTGGATAAAACTTGTTGCATTTATGTTACAAGTTTGAACTTAAGAAGTTTGCTAACTTTTTCCGATTAAAAATGTCAACAAGAGAGAAGACGTTAATAACTCGTGCAATATTATAGATAACGTCTAACTTTAATGTGATACCATTGATTTTGCTGATAACCAGGGCACAAGCTTAAGCCGTTAATTCCGTTTCGTCGGAGTTACTTGATTATAAGACGCATTTCTAATTTGAAAGTGAAAGTAATTTAAAAAGCTGTGAGAATTTGTGATGGTAATTTGGAAACTGGCAAACGCATGTTACTAGTGGCCATGACGTGTCAACATCGTTAGACCGCTTAACACGACCCAGCATTACGCACTTTTGTATAGTGCTGTTGAAAGGAAAGATTATGTCCATGATTCTACCAGGAACATCTGGGGTATACAGGGGCAAAGGTTCCTAAGACTTGGTCTATTAACGTCTCTGAAATCACTAATTGAACAATTGATTCTTTCGCCAGATAATGAAGAGGTTTAAATTGGAAGGACCTTCGGTCTAATTTGTTGCTCGTAAGAAGAGCACTAAGTTGTAAGAAGAACATAGTTTTGCTTCAGACTACGGAATCAACCCTTTCTAACAAATCCATACAGTCAAATCTAGATGCACGAGAATGCTTGAACCGATAAAAACTTGCTTTTATTACGCGAACTCAGTGAAAGGTAAGCATTCTGCGATCTCTTCACTCTGAAGGGTGAACGCAGTTGTATTCAGTTTCCCCATTTCCCGAAAGATCACTGTTTTTGCTTGTCTTAAAGCCAATACTTTTTGACATTTGTAATATTTAAGTCACGTTAATAAAGTGAAGAGTGTATGTGGCCAAAAATCGAACGTGCAGTTCAATAACAATCGGCGTGATGACATACAGCAAGGGAGTGGTCCAAAATTTGGCCTCGAAAAGGTTGTCATTAACGGCTAGTTGTGAAAACCTTCTTGATAAGTTGTGCCATCTCAAGTTGTTGCTATAGACCATCTACTGTGCGCAGCTTTGAATAGCTCGCCAAAAGATGGCTGTAACTTTTTATGATGTGTGGAGATGCTTGTGGGTTTTGTGTTCCTTGTGCGACCGACTTTAGTCTAATAAAAGTTTCCTACCTTTCTGATAGGTGTAAAAATGCCATCGTTTATCATTTTGCCCATTTACGTGTTTACGAGACATGGAAAGTAGCAGTATTCTATCGTATAGTTGAACAACATTAGAATTTAGAGTATCATAACTTCTATAACAACAGCCATTCCATTCAACCATGATTCTACTTGTACTAATCTTCATCAGTACTCTATGAGAATTTAGGGGATCTGTATCTCACGCATTAAAGACCAATCCAGTGTAGATTTAGGGTTTATGGGTTATGAAGAAGTTACTAGACTTATTGACTGCCTAATTAATTCATCATCCCTATGCTCCCGTGCCTAATCAACATGAGCGTACTGTCACTATGTCTACCTGCCAACAAACATTACTGACCGTTACAAAACGTATTGCTCGCACACCTTGCTGAAAGCAAGGACGTCATATTAATCCCTGAAGGTCGATCTCCGGACATTCACCGCTTGAGGCGGTATTGCCGTGAGTTGTGTTCTTACACAAATTTATGGGAACAAATCGCAGATTAGACCTTTAGAAATTCCCTGTTAACTCGACTTTTGTTGGTGTATTTTGACCTTAGACGGTCTGATGGGGGACATTCTAGATACAGGTATAGCTTCACGAGAAGTACAATTCGGATATACGTGACAGACAACAAGAATTAGTTGTGTAACTCGGAGCTTATGCTTTCAAAGTCACTCTGAAAGCCAAGAAAAGATATAGGTCACTTTGTCGGTTGAATTCTTCCAACAAACCAACCAACACAATGTAGAGACTACTGAGGCAGATTTCGTTTCATCTTTACCAAAGTTATTTGTCGTATTTTCAAAATACTAACTCTAATGAGATTTTGTATCAGGTTCAACTTTGATATGGCGTATTACAACAAAGCCAAACATTTCGATGAAAAAGTAAAAAGGAGCTAAGATTATATTCCCCGTAAATTAGTCCTTCTGTTGTCCGAGTATCAGATTTTCAGGTTGTGTTTGGAAAATGCGAATGGACATTGCACAATATGTCTAAGACGGCATGCGTTATTTTGTCAGACAAAAGGCTCAATTCACGTCTAGTCCAGGATAGGTTGACGAATAACTACATGCAACTAAAAAGTGATTAAAACCCCTACATAGATTAGCTTTATGGTGGTTAAAAACACATGAAATCTAATGCTTTCTGACTGAAACAGAGACAAGGAAATGTTTGGGGATTTGTGAATTTCATTTTGAACGAGCATGGCGGTTTGTCCCACTAGAAAACAACGCCTGAACAAGATATGTTTGCGGGAGATTCAGAAAAATGTGCACCAAGGCCTGTCATACATTTCTACACCTGGAGGTTCATTTGTGACCTTCCTACCTTGAGCTTATTTCTAAAGACCTCAGGTCATTTTTTTTCCTGTGGGGAAAAGTGGAACTTTTGTACAAAATATTCATTCATCAGGTCGCATGAGGAAAAATGTGGATCCTTAGAAATCTGTACCGTTACACAAACTTGTTTTAGCAAGGTTATTTTAATCAACTTCAATTCCGCTTTCTTGTTTGTCAAATTAAATGAACATGTACTTCATGTTCTTTGCCAGCTATCCATCGATGCAATTTTTCGGAGAGTTGGTTTACGTTTTCACAAAAAAGGGCCATTTTTATACCCAACGATCCTTTTCAATCAAATGACAGTCTCTTGACAGTTCCCTTGAAATCCCTCCCCCCCCAAAGTCGGTGTCTCTCTTTTTCCATATTCACTGAACCTTAACCCTGATCCGGTGCGTAGGGCGAATTATGATAACCACAACTATAATACACAAAGGCAATGTCATAGCTTGTAGCGGACATCATGGCGCTCAAACCTAACTTCCATTTTATAATTGATTCGGTTGTTTGTTTTGCAGGATTCACAGTTGATGTCAAGTGACGATGCCAAGTATTATATGGATGCCTTTTCTTCGCCAGAAAGTGAGTGATTTATCAATAGAAATTCCCATTAATTAGCCTAATCTTTACAAAAAGCTGCACTTTCCTTTAAAAATGGCCTCACTCTTGATTGTTTTCCTGATGTTACAGCGCATGAATTTGAAGTCGTCAGTCCATGGGAAGTTGAACACTCCAGGAGAAAACGGGAGGCAGATAACCCGTTCGACATTTCTGAGTTTAAGTTCAACGCTTTTGGTGAGGAATATCACCTGCAGCTTACAGCCAATCGTCAACTTACGCGCAAGGGACTAAAAGTGGAGTACGTGGATGCAAATGGCAATGTTGAAGAGCGACCTCTACCTGAAGACCATAAAAATTGCTACAAAATTGGCAGGGTGTTATCGCATGAGGGCGCTAGTCGAGTGGCCATCAGCACTTGTAACAATGGCCTGGTTAGTTTCTGAGGTTCATTACAAACCTTTTAATAGCTACCTGCTCCAAATCTTACTTTTTGTTAAAGAAACAAGTGTATTCTGTTTGAGGTCGACAATAACACCGAATACTGAACAGCAGGAGTATTTTATGAAAACTCTTTTGCATTTTTTAAATTTATGAATGAATTTTCCCCGCCTCCGACCATACCCTCAGCTAAGCTAAGCGTTAGGATAACAAAGGCCTAGCCACTTTTCCTATTTCCATGCCTAACGGTAACTGGTTATCGATATCCTGCGGATATAAAGTCCATAATTTCTTGTAACCTTTGCCATTATCATTTTCAGTCTGGGATTGTCAAGTTGGAAGGCTATGAACTGTTCATCCAGAAACTCAGTGACAATCACACTGAATCCGTCCGAAGAAAAAGACGTGACCTGGATAATCCCCACATTGTCTACCGGCGATCAGCGGATGATGAAGTCGTTGAGGATACCGAGGATGCAGACAATGGGACAGACACACACTTTTGTGGTTTGGAACGTAAGTTGCTCACTTGTTCTTTTGTCAGGAAAAAAATGAGAGTGATCTGCAAGATCTGATGAAGTTGGCTTGATATAGCTTGTCATTGACATTTTTGAGCAGTGTACATGTATTCACATGTTCAGTCTTTTCTCTCCCTAGTCTCCCCTTCTTGCTTTGATTTCTCATCGCTTTCTGATTCACAAATTTCTGAAACATAGCTTGTCTTGCCAAATATAACTACAAGTACGTGGTTATGCACTAATTAGTTTTCCATTTGATTGGATCAGGTGGGTACTACCATTACCTAGAGACAAGCATGGACGTGGAACTCCCTGATGAAGATGGTGATGAAGTAAGGAGAAGGAAGAGAGATGTGGGATGTAATAATGGAGTTCCAGTTGGATCAAGGACTCTGGAACTATTTGTTGTCATTGATGCTGAGATGGACAGATATCACTCCATTAGAGGACGTAATTCTACACAGATAACTTTGACACTCTTCAACATGGTAAATATCTGAGTTTTGAAAAGGCCAAAATGTCTCAATGGGGTTTAACAATTGCCCTAGTCAGCAGGCCACGTAATCAGACTTTGGGAATTAGCATAATTTGTTTTCTACTTTTGACAGATTTATATATTTCTGGATGGGGGTGCAGCGATGGAAGTAAATCTTTTGTGCTTAAGAACACTAAATAGCCTTACTTGAACTGAATAATTGGACGCTGTTGACATATGTACGACCTGTGTACAGCATTCAAATCTTTTTGTGTTATTTCTGTTGTTTTGACGTTTAGGTTGCTAGTAGCTACTTACATGAATCTCTTGGAGTTCCTGTCAACATAAAGATTGTTAGGCTACAGGTCCTTCAAAATACAAGTGTGAGTATAGCCAAGCAGGAATCTTCATTGCTTATGCTATATCATAACTCATGTCACAGTCATGTGACACCTTATCTCAGTGTGTGTTGGTTGTCATGGTGACCATGTCAACATAGTTTTCAATGGTAAGCGCAAAACATTGTAGCCATGTACCCACATTGAAAATTTCTATATTTCTTCTCAGAGGGAAGGTGTAATGATTTATTTCATTTATCCACAGCTGGATTATGGAACAGGTACATTGACTGTGACTGCAGAAGGAGGAGACACTTTAAGTAGTTTCTGCCGTTACCAAAGGGCCATGAACAGTTTTGATGAGAACAGTTTAAATCACTTTGACACTGCAGTTCTAATCTCCAGGTTTGTGTGAAACTCTTAGACCGAAGAATCTTTCCAAAATCACATCATGATGCTCTTTTCATTAATTTCACAGATATGTTGGCTCATTAACAAGAGCCATTCAAGTTTGCGTGTGGAAATTCTAGAAAATGTTTCGCATTGGTTTAAATTAAAAAAAGGCGGAGCCTCAGCCACAAGGGGGGAGGGCAGCCCCAAGTCTTTATTCTGAGAATGACATTTAAGGGTGTGAAATGTAAAGTAAGTTAGGAGTGGACTCAAGATGAAATGAAGACTACTGTATTTGTTTCTTGACAGATATGACCTGACTCTACAAGGCAGCAGGTCTCTGCTTGGTATCGCTCAATTTAACGGAGCATGTAGCCGTGATTACGCATGTGCATATGTGGAGGAATCTGGCTTTGGTTCAGGCGTAGTCATTACCCATGAGCTAGGACACAAGTGAGTCCTTCCTTGATCCTCCTGGGTAGAATCCTGATTTGCCTTTTACTTACAGTTTGAAAGTGGTATTTGGTACAAGCAAGTTTCATCAGTGTACCAGCATATCAAGGATGGTAGGCATATTTGTATGATGTTCTACCAGCCTACTTATAGCAACTGTGTAGTTTCCATTTTTCTGGAATTCCATTTTGATGATATTTCAACATACCAGCACGGATAATTCTGTGTACGTGTACATATGTTACAATATGAAGTTCAGGAATGTTTAACTCACCTTAATTTTCCTGTGGACAGCCTCGGTATGGAACATGATGGTGATGGACGGTTCTCAGAAGTTGCTGCCTCTTGTCAGAATGGAGTCAACATCATGTCATCTTCCAGGACGTATGGACCAGGGTCCTTCATCTGGTCCTCATGCAGCAAAGTTCAGCTGGAAAATTTTGTGTGGTAAGTCCTCATTTTTCTAAAGCAATAAAGATTTACAGAAAACGAGAAACTAGAGATTGTTAGAACGAGAAAAGTTCCAATATGTTGTAAAAGTCGGTATTGTCAATTCCTTGCAAAAGTTCAAGCATACATCAGGTGGTTGCTAATGGCAGGTATGCCATACATATTTTGATTGTCTTGGAAACCATTTATTTTGGTCCAGATTGACACTATTGACTAGTGTGTTTTTTCTTTTGAAGCCATCCTTTCAAGACATGTTTGGACGACAGTTCTCCTAGCAACACTCCTATTCCTTTGGATCCACTTGATATGCCTGGTGTCAGGTATACTGCAGATCAGCAATGCCAATTCATCAATAGTGGAACCACTCAGAGTTGTCCAAGTACCACTGTGAGTACAAATGACTATCATAATACAAGTAGAAAACGAATATGGAACTTGCCCAAAAAATGGTTTGAACACTGTGCTATTTTGAAAACATATTGTGCATCAGTTTCTGAGTTTAAGTCTTTTGAAAGTGATGTGATATGACAGCATGTTTCAATATTTCCCTCTGCATTTTTTTTCAAATATCACAAATTTAAATACTTCCGCCAATTGTTTAATTCATTTTTAATTGCAATTGTGATGTGACATTTTGTTTTCTTAAAATTCTATAGTGTGGTCACTTAACATGTCGATATTCTCACGGTTTATGTTCTGGGACCGGCGTGGCTGCTTTGGATGGAACAAGTTGCGGAACAAATAAGGTGACAATTATTATGATGAATAATGGACATTCTGGATTGTGAATGTTGACAAACTGAGAATTATTTAGACTTTGCCGTGAGGTATTTTGGAGGCTCTGAGCTGACCATCAAGGTCGTTTCTTTTATTTGCCAGTGGTGTCTGGAAGGAAATTGCGTGGACATACCAAGTAACAATCCACCCTCTACAACACCGGTCAATGGTGGCTGGTCAGCATGGTTCGAAGGTCCATGCTCTGTCACATGTGGTCAAGGTATTCGAACTAGAACAAGGCTGTGCAATAATCCAGTGTAAGTCCATGCTGTTTGTAAAGATCACAGTCACCATTTTCGTACAGCCAATCACAAGAATTTCTTCAGCATGTGCATTGTAGGAAAATTGTGCAATTTTTCGTTAAGTTCCTCCAATGCTTCTAAACTTATAAAATTAAGTATCCATGCTTTCATTTTTTTTAAATTTCACATTATTTTGTAGTCCTCAGAATGGTGGTCTACCTTGTGTTGGATCAGAAACTGATACTCAATCTTGTTCCGCTCAGGTGAGCAAAATGTTTTCTCAGATTCTGTGATGATTGCTGGCAAAGTCCTTTTACTTTAAATACTGCCTGTGCATGTAAATTAATTAATGTTATTTCTGATTTTCCTATTTATATTTTAGAGCAGTTCTTAAAACTAAGTTTCTTTACCACTGGAAGTCACCTCTACCTTCTCAAGGACAATTGTTTTTCAACTCTTTAGTTTCACATGACCGTTTGCAAATTGATGTACCAGTTATTCTAATCTGTATGTCATTTGTGTCATTTTGTTTAGAATTGTCCCACTGTCGTTAATGGGGGATGGTCATCTTGGCAATCAGGTCCCTGTTCTGTGACATGCGGTGGTGGACAACAGACAAGGACAAGAACGTGTACTAATCCTGTGTAAGTGTCTTTCAACCATTTGGAAAAGACAGCGTTATTGGTACCATTTTAGGAGAATGAAGGTTCTATAGAAGCTTTGGATGGTAGCCATCTTACAGGGCAGTTCCACAGGGAAACCTTCTTTGTGTATACCCCTGTGAAACAAAAACACTTGCCTGCAGGATGGCAGCCATGCAAATCCTCTATTAATTAAGATCTATCCAGGAAATGAAACCATGATACCTGCTACTATCTCAACTACTAACAAGAAACCTTTGTACACTCTAAATTTTAGTTCCACATCCTGTATGTATGCTAATGCATTCAACACTCCTTGCTTTCCTGTGAAATACACATATCCAATTTAAATTGTGCTGTCTGGCAAGGTAGGCATTAGTGCATTTGATTAACTGATTTTAGAAATCCTCTTAAAGATGAGCTCTGCTTGCCAGTGATTTGGCTCTGATTTTCAAAACATGTTTCTCTTACAGTCCTGCAAATGGTGGTACTCCCTGCAGTGGAAGTGATACTCAAATCATCAGTTGTAACACACAGGTAAGATTTCCATGGAAACCTGAATATGACATGAGAATTTATCCATTCTTGTAAGTCTTTCTTTGAAAACAATCCTCATTTTGAAGCTTGTCCTGATTCCTTTCATATTTTTATTTTCTATGGCATCAATAGAACTGTCCCAATGTTGTGAATGGGGGATGGTCATCATGGCAGAACCAAGGCTCATGTTCTAGAACTTGTGGAGGTGGGCAGCAGACACAGATAAGAAGCTGTAATAATCCTCTGTAAGTTCTATGCTTTTTTGGACCCGAACTGGCTAAGATAACGACTTGGAGTGTTTAATCTGGCTAGAAACACTACAGTTATAGCAGTTGATTTTAATAAAGCTTGATGGTCCGGTGGTTATGATGTCTGCGCTAGCAAGCAGGAGGTCGTGGGTTTGAGTCCCACCCGAGTACACTTGTGGTTTTTTCACAAGCCTTCAGGGGCAAACACTGAGTATGCAGTGTTACAATACATGTTGGGCAGGGCAAAAATCCAAAACATCTAATCGGTGCAAATCCACCCTTCAAAATAAATGGTATATGCTTCCAAACCCTGAATTCAAAGCTGTGTTCTAAAAAGATCTGAAGCTATGTTAACATTATGAAATACCTTTCTTGTCCTTATTGTACAACATGCTTTATACTAAGATAAGTTTATCTGCTTATGTTGAAACTGATTTTTCTGTCAATCCATGCATCTGTTAGTGTGTTTAGAGTGATAATAACCTAATTGGGAATCCTTTGCTGATAATTGATACTTTTGAATGATTTCCCCCCACAGTCCTCAGAATGGTGGTGCTTATTGCAGTGGTAGTAACATCCAATCCGTTAGCTGCAACACACAGGTGAGATATCTATTATTGATCAAGACAGGTGTAAGAAATGTGACTGCAATAAACGTCTTAACATTCATCCTGCCTCTTAAACTGGACCTTCTTCCTATTGATGCTGATTAATAAAGGTTATGAGTAAACGCAGAGTTATTGGCGCAAATAGCCTGAGTAGCTGAAAGCGCCATTAAAATAAAACAAACAACAACGACATCTTAACATATTACAGTACTATGTGTTACATTTTACTCCTAAGGAAGCAGCAAATTAAGTCCAGATTACACAATGACCATTACACTTGGCATTTTTGCATAAGTTGTACAGGTTGTCATGTCAGTGTTGTTAAAGAAAACTTGATTTTGCATTTTAGTTTGACTTCAATTTGAGGGGATTTTATTTCCTTCAATTCATTGTTTTCTTGGTGGCATTTATAGGACTGTCTCATTGTTGTGAATGGAGGATGGTCGTCATGGCAAACCCAAGGTTCCTGTTCCAAAACTTGTGGAGGTGGGCAACAGACACAAACAAGATCTTGTAATAACCCTCTGTAAGTATCATGTCCAAAGTCGACCTTAGAGATTGCCCCAGTTTGACAAATTACATGTTATTCTTACTTCACAACGTGGTCTAACTACTTTACTTTTTGCCATTAGGGGTCTTAGATACAATTTAAGGAGGGAATTACACAGAAAGAATGATTCTTAATATTCAAATTATTTTCTTTCAGTCCACAGAATGGTGGTGCTTACTGCCAGGGAAGCAGCTTTCAAATAATCAGCTGTAATGTGCAGGTAGCATTACTTTTAGATTGCTGTCAATTTGTCACTGTCCTGTCTTTATTCAGTGCAAAGCACAGAATTTGAAAAAAAGATGCAAAAAGTTATAAGTGGAATTTGTAAATATAAATGATGTGTTTGTTCATACAGATAAATTTTCAATGCCAGTGAATTGAGACTTTAAAATCTTCTGAGCAGAAGTGTAGAATATGATGGTGTGTTTCTAAAACATGACTTGACTTTGATTGGTTAATTACTTGTAGCCATGTCCAACTGTGGTTCATGGAGGCTGGTCAGATTGGTCCTATTCCCTTTGCTCTCGATCTTGTGGAGGAGGAACTCAAGTACGAACAAGGACTTGCACAAATCCGATGTAAGTGGGGCAAATTCTGCAAGGAGTGATTATAAGCTAAATATGGGCGATTCACAATACAACGTGCCACCTAGAGTTTGCCGCAGACAGCCCACTCTTCAAGTTAATGGTCAACACGCTACCACAATTAAGCACACTTCACACACAATATTATGGGGATGTTTGATTGATTGAGGCATTTCCTGCACCACACAAAACCATCATTTGACTACCTCATATCCATTCACAAAAAAAGCAATTTCGAATTTTCAAATAAGATAAACATTCAGAAAATTTAAGTTTTTCGCGCACAGTTAGCGAACGGAATTTTGTAGACTGTTTATTCCATAATTCACTGTGAAAAGGCCTCTCCATGGCAACTGTTTGGTAGCACACTCCATTATCAATATCACCCTTATTTGGTGAAAAATGTGTAGTGTATGAAACTTTTAGTGATTAAGAAAAACTAACAAACATTGATTAGTGAGTCCAAATTGTCTAGACAGAATGGTTAGGTTTTTAAATGGTATTTAAATGTTGAATAATTGAGATTTACTGTGAATTGACTATAAGTTTGGAATCACTTTTCTTACATTGTATAGACCACAGAATGGTGGATCTCCATGCTCTGGGAGTAACTATCAAAGTGGAATACAGTGCAACGCACAGGTAAGTTCTTCTGTTGATTATAGCTCTGTTACTCTTAAGCTTTTCTTTGTAGCTTTGATATCCTTTATTTACTCTGTTAGCTATTGTTGAAGCTACAATGTATGTTTTCCTTTCAGGCCTGCGCTGTAGATGGTGGATGGACAACCTGGGGAGAATATAGTCAGTGTTCAGCTTCCTGCGGTTTCGGTCAGAGGACTCGACATCGGACGTGCACCAATCCAGCGTAAGTCTCTTACAGTGACTTTTATGTATCCATTATGAAGCTTATTGGACAACGGGAAACAAAGAGTGACAGTGCAGAGATGTTTGAACCTTTCTTTTGTGGTTTTTTTTTACAGCCCAGGGGCTGGGGGCGCTCCTTGTTCAGGGCCCAATTTTGAAACCGTTCAATGTGGTAATGGACAGGTAAGAAAATATTCCACTTGCTTTTATTCAGCTGGAGCAATAATTTTTGTTGATTATTTTTGTTTACCTTAGAAAATTGATGTAATGTTGGTACATCGTATGCTTTTAAAATGAAAGCTTTGCTCTCCAAGGGGATAAAATTCTGTACATTATTTTTACTGTTAAAAATGATGACTTGCATTTTATGCACTGACTATTTTAGGGATGTCCAGTGGATGGTGGATGGTCGGCATGGCAACCCTATGGTCCTTGTTCAGTGACTTGTGGTACTGGGCAAAAAATGCGAACTCGGACCTGTACCAATCCACCGTGAGTGCTATTGAAATGAAGCAAATCTTTAGCGTTCATAACTTATATTGTACATAAGTCTGAATATATAACAAATAATTTTTTGCTTTGATTAATTACAGTTGGGAAGTTGTCACGTTTTCATTCCATCACATCCTAACGTTCTCAATCAAATTTTTTTTTATAAATGCTGATAAATATTTAATGTGATTCAAAACGACTAAAAAAGGGAATAAAATGAAAGATTAACTAGAAATGTATTTGAACCAGCAAAGAAATATTATAATTAGACTCCTGGAACACAATGTCAAACACTCAAAGCCCAGAAATTATTATCAAATATCAAGTTATATGTTAAAGGTACAGGTGCGCAGAAGAAACTCACAATTGGGTTGTGACATACATGTACCTGTGAACAGTCAATAATTATGTTTGTTCTTTCTTGTAATAGACCTGAGCATGGAGGCCAAACTTGCACAGGCTCAAGTACAGAGTATCTTCAGTGTAGTAATGCACAGGTGAGCCTGGGAAAAAACTGGAGTGACTTTGGGAGAAAAGAAAAGAAAAAAATCCTCCTGGATTTTAAGGGGAAACTTCGTTCGTAAGAGATCCTTCAGACTTGGCAAATTACCTTGTTATAACAGGAACCTTGTATTATCAGGAATGAAAACAATAAGAAACAAAGGGCTGGGACCTAAAATTTTCCTTGATATAAGCAGAATCATGTACTAATAGTGCTCTTATTAACGAGGTTTGACTGTCTAAGTTATGAACAGAGACCAGCAGTGTCTATTATTAATCATTGCAAACATCTTGAAATACTTGGAATGCTGTTTCTTCCTTTCTTCCGCCTACAGTACTGTTTCAAAATTTCAAACTCCTTATGAAATGTGACATTTGCCAGGTAATTTAGTAAGGAATTATTTCATGTTTACCATGTGTCAGGCATGTTCTGTTCCTGTGAATGGTGGCTGGTCAGCATGGCAACCAGTTGGTGGTTGTTCAGTGACTTGTGGTGGTGGTGTACAGAGTCGAACTCGGACTTGCACCAACCCAATGTAAGTATCCACACTTGGCTAAAATATCATTCCTTTCTAAAAGTATGGTGCCTGAACGATTTTTTGGTGACATCTGAATTGTTTATAATGAAAAAAAAAATTTGGTTTCATTTTTTAAATTGCATTTTGGTAAACCCCCCGCCCAAAAAAATAAATTAAAAAAAAATGGCTGAAGTAGCATTCAAATTTGTGGTATGAGAAATTTACCGTTTGAAAAATTCATTTAAACTTTGTTGGTAGTCTCCATTTTGGGGGTTTTATTTGATAAAATATTGTTATATGCAAAAAGTAGGGAACTAAACTGTCATTATTTTTTAGCCCTCAGAATGGTGGTCTGCTATGCTCTGGTCCTTCAACAGACAGTCAGCCTTGTAACACACAGGTTAGATGTACTACATGGATTTGTGGTTTGGGTTGGGGTTACCGGTAGAGTAGAGTTGATACATGTATTAAAGTGAAAGTGAACTGCAACCATCAAAAGAACACACAATCCTTTCAACTCATTCTTCAATCAATCAATCAATCAATCAAGCAAGCAAGCAATCAATCAATCAATCAATCAATCAATCAATCAATCAATCAATCAATCAATCAATCAATCAATCAATCAATCAATCAATCAATCAATCATTTTAACCACAGTTCATCATCATCATCATCCTGTCTGCAGGCACTGTGGCAGGTGGTTTTTTTTCATTGAAGACATTGGCAAGATTTGTTCTCTTTATCTACATCTGTTTCAAATGTATTTTTTTTAACATTTGTTCTTTAAAATCAATTTACTGAAGAAATAATGGAAGTTGTGTTTTATGTTTCAGAGCTGTCCAACATCGGATCAGATCGTTAGTGGTACATTCAACGAAGGAACTCATGGAGGTAACCATGGAGAAAACAATTTTCAGCATTAGATCTTTTGCATATCTTTTTAAATGGATTTGGTATGATATGCTGAAACCTTTTTGTATCCTGCTAAAGGGCAGATTGTATCGTTTGTCAAACCACTCAGTTTGACAAAGTTATTCATTCCAGAATTTGACATTTTCACATAGTGTGTACAAAATTGCAGATATCTGCATGAAATATAGTTCCCTTAACCCTCCCTACCGGGATATTAAGACAAGAAATGACCAACATACTGCAAAATGTTGCAGAAATACCTGATTTTAAACTAAAAACTACTTCAAGAACTGCATATACACCAATTGACTCAAACACTGGATTCTACAGTTTATCACAAGTAGTATTTTGTAGCTCAACATATACATATTTAAGGTAGGGTAAAGGAATTCACAGTTGAGTTGGATTTATCCACAGAGTACAATGAGTTTCTGACGATCCCTGTGGGTTCAACATCTGTTGTTATCAGCAATGCAAATGTGGTTACTCATATGGGTAAGTTCTCTTTTCCACTGTTGTCGGTAACAATGCAAAGAGTACCAGTAATTTGTGAACAAATAAACACAGTGAACTGATGACTACCAAAGAGGTTTTTCAAGTGACGTAACATGATGGGCGAAGTCATTTCGAAAAACATACCATGTCCATGGAGGAGCGTGCATTTTCGAATCCGTGTATTTCTCTTGGCAATTTCATGTACACAAGATTGTTGAGTGACTTCAAAGATGCGCTCATTTCCACGCACATCTATGTAAATCGAATGCTGACCGTCAGAAATGACATTACTGAAAATCCTCTATAGACGGAAGCCACAGTTATTAAGTGGTCCTAAGGAGAAATGGAGACAATGAACAGGTGGATACTTGTGGAAAATTGCTATAATGAACATGCTGTCAGATATATATAATACCCATGGACAGGTGCAGTAGATGGGTATAAAACTTGCAAAGTACACGCATGTCTGTTTCTAATTCTTAGTCATTGATGGATGCTCATTTTGTATTGTCTCCGATTCCATACACAGCAATCAAAGACGGCAATGACTTTGTTCTGGGCGAGGTAGTTGGTAATACGCTGCCACCAAGAAGGATCACAGAACTGTCTTACCATGGGACAGTCATTGTGCATGATTACTTTGTCACCTCTGTGTCTGCTGAGACCATCACCATAGCCGGTCCCACGACTGTAGAACTCAAGGTCTACGTTCATGTGCTGTTAGATCCTAATGTGTTTGGCACGCAAGGAGTGCCAGATATCAGTTGGTCATTCCAGTCACCCAGTGTTGAGTACCAGTGGACCCTGACTCCAGGCCCATGCAGTGTGACCTGTGGTACAGGTGGGTCATATTGTCAGGGGTCAAAGGTTAATACTGCATGATAGTGGTTCCACATTTCTGTATAGATTATGTGTTGTGTAAAGTTTAAATGATGAATTCCTTGAAAAAGCTGTCTAACTTTTTGACAATAGTTCTAAATGGGTAACAGGTTTCCTGTACTTCAATTAATTCTCAGGTTGTATCATGAGTAAAAGGGTCTTCTGTTTAACTACTCAGCTCAGAGAGTTTCACTTGTTTTCTAAGACGCTGCATCACTTCACCAAACTGAGAATTAGGGATAACTGAATTTAATTATTTATTAATGTTGGTGTGGTAAGATTCAAACCAGAGCTATCAGATGAGATTAAGTCACTCCTTGTGAATGTTTGTATCTGTCAGGTGTTCGGACAGATGTGGTGCGTTGTGTTCTCATTTCCAACCAGCAGCAGTACGTGTCTCATGATGAAAGTGTCTGCAGTCACTTACCCCGTCCAACACCCACTGTTGAGAGCTGCAACGAGGCTCCATGTCAGGAGGCAAGGTGAGGAAAAGACAATTGATCAATTAAAACCAAAGAAGGTTTACTCTAAGCATATCCTTCCTGTATCATTTTTCTTTCGTGTTGTAATTGGATTGCTACTCTTATGTAAAATACTTCAGTCCTCCATTTTAAAGGAGAGCAATTGTGCAGGTGCTCCTACAGTGCTCCTGAACACTCCTAAAGGAGCGTAAAAAATTGACCCCTAAAAAAATCTAAGGGCGTTTTACAAATAACGAACGATATGGCAAACACAGTGGATAACATCACCTAAGAAGGACTGTAATTCGTTTGTAACTTACAATTTCACATTTATCCCACCGCAACTTTCATACGTAGGCCTATAATTATTGTACGAATACATGTATAGTATGATCATTGCATCACGAGCATGGCTTGCTTTCAGACCGGCCAGCCAGCCCTGCATGCACCTGTTACATGCACACTGTAAACTGTACATATGCTGGCATGTGCATGTATGTCACTCGTAGTTTCGCTGTACATGGTACAATCTGTTACATGTTTTTATTGGTCAGTAACAAGTTTTCAGTGACAAAAGAGCCAATCAGTATCGATCTTCTTTACGGGGCACTTAAGCAGAAAGACGTGTGCCATGAGCTTTGGTCGTCATGAAAACGTTGCTCCATGCATGCATACAACGTGTGTGCGCATTAAATTCACACAGGAAACCCCTAGCATGTCGGACCATAATCATACGCATTGATTTGACGCTTTCCTCTTTTGATTGAGGTGGGTTTGTCACAGTCTGCATCAACTGAACAAGGCTGAAGTGCAGTTTAAACTTTCAAATCCCCTTAAGTTTTTTTAGAGAAATGCTCAAATCAGGATGAAAAAGGTTCATTTTCACTTTTATTTCAATTAAAGGGACACTTGCATGACGTACAACTGTGTTGAATTCTAGCTTAAAACTTACGTGTGACGTTAGCTAGTCAGGCCTAGGCCTAAATAGTGTAGTTTTAAGTATAAAAATTCTGGTTTAAATAAAAAAACAAGCACTGAGATGATGTATATTTCTAATTGAACTAAAACTAAATTAATTTTAAAAACTGCCCCAAGAACATTATGAACCGTCTGAGAAAGTGGAAATAATATAGACCCCCAGGGTACCAACAACCGTTGGACCTCATTTTCCACTTCTTTTAATTGGTTTATTTTAAGGAGAGTGATTGGCCTTCCTGAGAGATTTGAGGAGAGCGATCTATAGCTCTCTTGGACTTTCTTAAAATGAAGGACTGATACTTCCAAGTTACAGTTCTGTAGTTCTGTTGGCTTAGTATGAAGTACATGTAATACAGTTTCAACATTTCTATCAAACAAATTAAACCCACTAGGGTGTGTGTAAAATCACATTGAAGTGGAAGGATTTAGGATTGTTTGGTTTTAGGAAAACTGTACAAGTTGTTCATCACAAATGTCTTTAAATTTGTGAAAAGCAGAGTTTTCTTAGCTTTTAAGGAGGCAACTAAAGATGCATGTAGTTGGAATGAGCAGAGAAAGAACTCTATGGAAGTGATATTTAGTGATGACAGTTTTGACGGTCTTGATCATTGCAGATGGTATGTTGGTCAGCTAGACTGCTCAGGTTTATGTGGACAAGCTCTGGGGCAACGTGGCGTCTACTGTATCGCTTTATCAAGTGCCAACTTTTGGCAGATAGTGGACGAGTCTAATTGTCCAGCAGAGAATAAGCCATCTGCCACTGCACAGTGTCATGGTCTGCCTCCATGTCAAACAGGTAAGGCTCGGAACTGGGCATTAGACAAACCTCTACTCGTCTGTGTTAAGCCTGGTTTTCATATGGTCATTTGCAATGCAGACGATCCACAAGACGTCAAGATGCAGACAGTCATGGAAGAGACACTGTGTGACGTCATTCCACCAACAAAATTAAGCAAAATGGTGTCCAACACTCAGAAAATTTTCACAAAAAAAAAAGGAAAACAAAAGAGGGAAGCAAGAGGAACACCGTTGTACATCCTTCATGCCAGCGTGTGTTTGCCACGACTTCACGCAAACAGTCGGCAAAGTTGAACCAGGCTCAACTTTGCCGATCCATCTAGAGCTGGTTTGCGTTTGTGGCGACCCTTTTGTTTGACATGTTTCCATTTGTCTGCGTTGCAGTTTGCGTCTTGATTGAATTGCTCTCTGCGTTTCTTACGTTGATATGGAAACCAGGCTTTATGTTGACGTGGTAAAGTAGTACCAGTACGTGTACTTAGACGAGGTTTCTACCAAGCACTGGAGTACAGAGTATTAAGAGCAACATGAATGAGTTTCACAGTACTGTCATGTGACCCTGTGGTATAACCACAGAAATGATTACAATAAAATGAATCAAGATTTGGAAGCTATGTCTAACATCCACAAGTGTCTAGATACATGTACATGTATGTAATGCAGAAAGGATCAGTCCTTTGGTTACAGAAATTGATGTCTGTTCTCCTTTTTTCCCATTTCTGTAGATAACCAGGAGATTTGTAATACTGTTGTGACAAGCCAAGGTTCTATCAATCGTATGATCAGTCCAACTGGAGGAGAACTTTGTGGATACACCATTGTTGCACCTGCTGGAATGGTGGTCATCATGCAGTTTGTGGACTTGGACATTGCATGTGATCAAGGTGGGTAGAGAAATTGAGTGTTGAGATGGTTCTGTCAATATTCACGAGTTAATTTCAAGCAAAAAAAAAAAATCAGTTAATTTCAAGCAAAAAAAAAATCAGTCACAAGTTATCATTTTTTTCCTTCTTCACTTGATGAATGCTTGTAATTATTATGGCCAGGTAATTATTGTGATTTAAAAGTTGTAGGTGGTGGTTTAGTATCACAGAAAACTGTGCTATTTTCTCACAGTTTTTTTGATATTTTGGTCTATTGTCATATCATGTTAATGTAGGTGAGGAGTTGGTCGTTAAGGATTCTTATACTTCAAAGGTGGACCTATGTGATGTGACCATCAGTCCTGGTACTTCTAAAGTATCAAGCTCCAACGTGGTACAAATTGAACACAGGACAACTCAAGCTGGCCATGGATATAACATCATATACAGCTTTACCTCCTACCGACAAAACTCAAGTAAGTCAAGTTGATTTTTCTTTTGGTGCTCATGGGAGGATGATCTAGTAAATGTTAGTACTGTTATTCATATCCTCTGGAAAGTTGTACCAATTCAAGTGGACAGACATCGTGTCTGGAGGGAATCGTATAGCACTGTAGAAATGAAGCTTTGTCAAGTGAGATATAAAATGGAAACCTATGAGATTGATGATCATGCTGGTAGAGTTCAACAGACAATCTACATGTACATGAATGTCTTGAATTCAAAGAGCTTTTAAGCAGGAAAATTACCTTACAATTTTGAATTTTCTGTCTACAGGTTGCGATGAGATTTTACTAGACAGTACTGGGACCATCCAGAGCCCTGGTTATCCCAACAACTACCCCAACAATAGACTGTGCAAGAAGTACATCATTGCTCCAGCCGACATGAAGATTGTGATTTCCTTTAATACTTTGAGCCTGTATGGCCTGTGTTGGAGGTCTTCACCCCTGTTCTACGATTATCTCACTGTAAGTTGCTTTTTACATGTATCATATAATATTATTCAGTATCAAAAATAGATCTGGTGGAAGACGGTGTTACTGTTCAAAACAAAATTCATTAGTAAAGGTAGTTTTAGATATGGAATGAATGAATAGAAACCACAAAAACACACCTGGACAGGTTAACGTGTCCCTCCAAAAGTGTCAATATTTTTGTAATACAGCTTTAGTTGGTAACATTTCTTATTTCTACAATCCCATGGAAAAAATGCTTAAATTGCAGTCCCCTAAATTGATTAAGTTTCTGCTTAGCAATGTTGTTTATCTTGAATAAGAAATGGTAAGTTAATGCATCCTTGTCAAGGAGAATATAATAGAAGACATTTCATTTTTTCTAACAGCTGTTGCCCTCACACCGAAATCAGTGAAAATTAACATCTCCCTGACGCAAAGTGAAACTGTTCTAGTAGGCCTGACTTACTACATATTTCATTCTTGTTTGTCTTCCAGATCCACGACTACGATAAAACTACCTACCGTTGGTTTTGTGGAACCTGGAATGATCCATCGCAACACAATTACGAATCAGAATCTAACAGAGTCAGAGTTACCTTCAGAAGTGACTTCTTTTATTCTGACCAAGGCTTCCAAGCCACTTATTCCTTTGTCCCAAAGAACTGATTTGGTTTTTATTGCTTAAAGTTCAGTTAAGTTTGGCCAAGAAATGTCACAAAATGGACTCTACCTTTAATCACTGGAATGTTTTATTAGCTTTCTTCCTACCGAGGTAACCAACAATACATTGTGAAATGTGGACTTTTTTATTTTGGGAGATGCACTTAGTTTGTCCTTGTTAATTTTCCAAGTAAAGTTTGTTAGGAACAAGTTTACCATGAAAAATTATACAGTTAGAAGCTGGATTCATATTTGGTAATAGAATCGTTGGGGTGAGGGTGGTGGAAGGGTTGTTTTCAGTCTTAGCTTTGTGATAATGAGGTTCAAGATTTTAGGCATACAACCTGGCGGCTACTTTGTAGCCATGCGTCCTTCAGGAGAATGCGTAGAGAGTAAATCTGTACTGGTGTGCACTGTTGGCATTTGGCAACAAGCATTGTCATTATTGTTAGCAAATCCTGTCACAAAACATCAAAAAGTTCAGCAAATGTTGCTCTTATACATGAAGCTATTATTTATGGGAACTATACAAAGACTCATTTATTTATTTATTTATCAATTCTAAACACTGTGTTTTCTACATAGTTTTCATATTGTGAGTTAGCCAAAACAATGGTACTAAGTCAGGTGTATAGAGAGTGTTGCTGGACAACACATTACTGCATGTGTAAGTTATTGAGTTAAGTAGAAATATCTAAATACTTTTGACTTGATGTTTTGTCTTTTCACTCATATCGATATTGATGTCTTTAACTGTGCTTCTTTTACCAACCTTGTGCTTGGGGATAAAAATAAGACTAGTGAAGTGGCAGGCAGGTATTAGGCCAAGTTGGTATTGACTTAAGAATCTAAGGCCATTTGTCAGCAAAGGCTTGGCCATTTTTATCACTGGAACACACTACACTGGCTAGCCATAGCCAGTCAGAGAAGTGGCAGATGTATCAAATGGTAGGGTTGTGGTGATCACTGATTAACCAGATTGTGCCAGGAAGTTTTATTGCCTGGGAACTTGCATTCTTTCAGTTTATCTCACAGAATTAGGTGTTCCCTTTCTGACTTGAGAATCACAAATCACTGGGAAAGACCATTTAAGTTAATGCACACTTACTAGTGTGACATGTACATGTATCAAGTATGCAGTTTGATTTTAGGTCCTAATTTATGATAATTTAATGTTTGACTATCAGGCTGGTCCTGTTTATTGCAAAATAAAACCAGTTTTAAAAAGATGCTGCCTTTTGTGATGGTTTTGTTCAATATGTTGAGATTTTATCAACTTTGAAAATATACACATTGTCCTTTTAGTTCACCAAATACATCAAAACTGTATTAATAATATATATTATATAATTATTAATATAATATATATTTGAGTCTACAATTTAAGACAACTTGTCTTCACAAGATGACCAATGTCTCCAAGTCCCTAATTTTGCCACCTAGGCCTATTGGCAAACTTGTCTGATTAGTTTCATCAGTAAGTGAGATAAGGGACGTGGTGACTGTATGATCACGTATATTAACAGATTATCATTACTATGACACAGGTTGTTCTCATAATGATACTATTCTATCTGGATGGATTCTCTATTTCAATATTCCTCACTTAGACCTACCGATGGGCCTACCTTTTGACTTGAAAGTTGGCTCTATTGATGTGACCATCCCTGGCTTTTTTGTCCTAGTAAGATTGGTAAGTTCCTTCTGAGTGTTGCTTCTGAAAGAACAAGAGATGAAAACATATGAAACACACATTTTCAGACCTTATCTGGTCTATACTTTGTGTGGGCAGGGTGGGAACAGTAAATGTTGTCTTTTTCTTTTTTGTTTAATGTTCGGCCCAATCTTCACTCTGGAAAGAGTTCCATATCTGGACATCACTTGACACCCTGTGCACAAACCTTACACGAATATTTATGAGACTGGTTCGAAAAATTTCAACTTGTTTTCCAAGAGATTGCTTCCTCATTTTCTCAAATAAAATTGACTTTTTAGGACATGTTAGCACTTTCTGATGGCTGATAAACTGCTGCAAGGGAAATGTCCGTATATGGAACTCTCAGTGGATGGAGCGTATACAATAAAATTGGTGCACAAAATGGACAATAGATTGAACATTCCACGAAAACTGGGCTAAATTTGTTCCAGTTTAATAACTGAATCACATGACCATTTAAGCAAACCACACCTTTCGTCCCAGTTGTCAGATACTTCCAGAATAACGTCTTCCTACTCCATCATTTGTGCATGTTTGAAACTCTGAATTCGAAGAGCTTTTGAGCAGCATTTCACATGTTAAAATATTGTAACCACGCGACTGCATTCACTTTAAATTCTTGCGGCATATTTCAAACAGCGCCCTCATTGTTTATGTCCCCGATGACGAGGCCAAAGGCGCATCGCAAACCAAATTTTGGGTTGAGGGGGACTTATTTGGGGCGCCAAAAATTGGGATATTATTCATGCAGCCTTTTTAATATATAAAAATATAAATTCCCTTCACAAACTTTGAAATGTTTTCGGAAAGTTAAGAAAGGACCATTTGCATCTGGAAAATCCTGCTAGATAAGTCCCGAGGGAGAAAAATGGCAAAATGTTTTGCCGAAGATTGATTTCTTTCGTACAATTTTCTTTACTTTTAAATAAACTTTTTACACTTAGATGAAAAGGAGACCCGAACACGGAAAAATCCAAAAGTTCATTGGCATATCACCCCCCACCAAAAAAAAAAAATTAAAGAAAGAACAGACGCTGAGAATCCAGGGGTATGTTAATTCAAGTGAGAACAAATCCCCAACCAACAAAAGTGTGAGAACGAACACGAGGTCACATCCACGACAGAATAAACTTGCCTCCGACAGAAATTTTGGACAAGGCAATTCGATTTCTGTAGGATTGTACTTATTCCCCTAATGAAGATTTGAATAGGAGAGGGCGTGGATTATTGTGCAGAAGCAAGAATTATCCCGCTTGATCGAGCAATGATTTAATGGTGTGTGTTATTGAAGCGTAGACTCCCATTGGTCAAGTTCAACCGGACCACAGCTTGACGGGACACTGGTGTCATGCAGTCTTTTACTAATTCACCTCTTAAAAATTTCATATTTTGCCTTTTTTGTTGCCTTTTTTTTACTTACACTTATACACGAACAAAAGTTGGCATTTCATTAAAAGTGGAGCGTTTCGTTTTGAAGTATGCATGAACGGTTGGCAGGTATTGGTTTGGTGGTGATGCGGGTATACTGTTCACACCCCGGTTAGCGATTTTAAAAGTAAGGGCCAAAAAAACGACGGAATTGCAATCGTTTGACGCCTGCTAAGATAGCTGTCTTTCCAAAAAAATGTTATTGTAATGTCCATAATTATGCTCAACCATTCCTTATTTGCAGGCCATTCTTCCCTGTAACTTTAACATTCCCAAATTCATTCAAAACAAATAGTCCCTGGTCCCATATCTCAATTTACAGTTACAGTAAAAGTCGGACATTCCAGTTGGCTACAATTAATCTTCAGAAACAGACAGCAAAATAACGTCACTTCATCACGAAAATTATTTTCTATATTTTTCTTTATATAAATAAACCAATGTATCATTGACGCTTTGGACTCTGTTTGGAGCTTGGACATTTACTTCGATGAATTAGGCGTAATGTAACTATTTCATGCAATGTGATTTTGGTATAATTCGTGAGTAAAATGACCCGGAAGTTTCTTACTATTATTGGTCTATTTGCGTGTTGAAACCATTGACTTTTTAAAAATTCTTTTGGAAGAGAAAATTGAGGCGTGTGTTATCGCGTGTCTGCACCCGCACGCCACCGGGTCACTATCGTCTTGCACACGCCGTCATCAATGCTGGATTTACCCTCGGTTTGACGTGGCGGACGTCCGCTAGCCATCGGGGGGCGACACACACAGCAACAAATTCTCTGCGAGCTCCTTGATAAAAAAAAAAAATCGATTTTTAACAAACAAAACAAAGTGCTAACAACTGGACGCACAACTACAAGCGGCCTTTCTTGTTTTTATTAATTTCCAGAGAAAAGATGTGTATTGCTGAAAAATTCTGCCCTTTACTTGGTGCATTGTGGCATGCGCACACGTGCAAAGGAAACAAATTAAATTTTGACTGTCTATAAGCGCAATGGCACATCCCTTGTCGGTATAAGGAGGTTTGGTATTGTCCCAAATGACAATGATCAGTTGAAGTGGAGAGATACATCAAAAGATAACACATGGCTACCAGTGAATGGTGAGGAGGTATGATTGTGAAGGTTACTCAAGTGCGGCACCAGTTTTACTTTTCTTGGGGGGGGGGCTATGGACACACAATGGTCATTCAGGATATCAAGCACTCTTTGTACATAACCCATCTAATTAGATTTTTCTTAATGCACGCAGTTAAACACGATACAAAAATAAGCTCTTTGAGTCCATCTCATTTTTGCCAGGATTAGCATCAAAGGAATCGTGGAAGTAAAATATTAGAAAAGGAAGGAAAAGGTAGTGATGCCATTCATTCCCAGTTTCCAGTGTAGTTTGCGATCAGTTTGATGTTAACATTAATTTTGAAACTTTTCAACCAAAAGGTTCATTGTTAGCCCCCTTCTATTTATTTTCTATGTAAAAGACATTTGCAAATCTTCTGACTCGTTTTCTTTTGTACTCTATGCTGATGACACAAATGTTTATGTACCGACAAAGATTTACATGTTCTGTTTCAAGAAGCGAATAATTATGTACTTGGCAAAGGTTTCTGACTGGTTTGGCCTATAGACTATCAGTAAATCACAAGAAGTGTAATTTTATGATTTTCTGCAATAAGAATAGGAAGTGTATTCATAAATATAATATTGCTATTGATAATGAATTCATACAACTTGTTAATACCACTAAATTTCTTGGAGTTATTATCGATAGTAAGCTAATGTAGAAGCCCCATATACATGGAATCTGTAACGAACTTGCTAAATCGATTAGACTCAAACCTCTTTTCCCAAGGCATGTACTATTTTGCGAACTCTTTACTTCTCACTAGTATTACCTTGCATTTCATATTGTAATATTGTGTGGGGAAATCTGTATCCTAGTAACTTGAGTAAATTGATAACATTGCAGAAGAAAGCTCTCCGTATCCTTTCCAAAAGTCACTTTAGGACAAATTGTACTTGTTTACATGCAAATGGCTAAACAACTTCCCTCTCACTTTGCCAACATGTTTCAAGGTAATTGTAATGTACACAGATATAATGCGAGGTCTTCCTCTCTTTTGCATTTACCCAAGTGTAGGATTACTGCATCTAAACATAACATACTGTACGATATTCTGGGCCACATCTTTGGAATAGTTTACTTATCACGATAAGGAACTCATCCAGTTGGAGGCTTTTCCAATCTAAGCTTAAGATTCTTTAAACTGGTTTTCTGCTTGTAGATCTGCTATTCAATATCACATTGTTTTTAACCATCATAATAAATTTGATCAATTATGATTTATCAACCGTAGGTTTTTTTCACTGTTTTTTGCACTTGACCTTGGACTGTTTTTCATGTAACTGTTACTGATGTATTACTTTCTATGTTCTTGTATTTCCTTGTATTTGTCTGTCATGGCACACCAGCCACAAGCTCTGCTTTTTGGGATGTGCCTCCATTTCAACCATCATAATGTTGTTATATGTAATACTGTACTTTTGTACCTTGTCTTGAGAATGGAAATTAATGTATTGAAACTGTAAGGTGCGTCGTTCAAATTTACATCAAGAAAGTCTAATGATGTAAAGTAATTGCTTCACAGAAAGTGAAACAACTTTGGTTTACATGTTCAACTGTACTGAGATCAGAACATCTTCATTACATGATTACTAAGTTTTGTTGCTCGATGGACCTTTTTCTTCGACAAGTCGCAGTAACTTCAAAGTCATCCTACCTCGTTAACGTGAACTTTCTCGAGGTTTGCATTCGATTCTTTCTTTCAAGTCAACCACTCTCAATGAGTGTGGACGCCGAAACAGCTGTGGATGAAAAGACGCTTAATTCAAGCGTAAAACAAGGCGAGCGAAGACCAGCCTGTTGAACTTATTGTAATGACTTAATTATGATCTGGCCTATACACGGTATATGAATAATTGATGAGGTAATGAATGAAATGGTAAAAGCAGAAATAAATAACAACGGAGACTGCATAATAAGAAGGCACACTACTCTGTAAAGCAACGGCGTGTAATGTCGGCCTGTACGGCAGATAGGACAAACCATAATGGGAATTATCAAAACACAAAGGAATCCCTGCATGGGTGAATTGCAAGGAAATTCAAAGAATGACAAGAGACGTTTTAGAGATAAAACAGAAATAGACGAGACATGTCAAATTTCAAATTCAATTATTTTTTAAGCTTGGAAGACTAGGCGTTGTGATAATTACAAAGGTGTAAATGGGATAATTAAAACAGACAAGAAATTGAAAAGGCCTACGCACCTTTGCTGAAAAGAAGGAAAACATGTTATAGAAAGTTCAAAATGGCTCAAAATTTATGAGTTGGGGGCTTAAATCACTGAAAAAAAAACACCAAGGTTAAGTAAACCACGATTGCCACTGAAAAGGAGACTTCTTATATCATAATCCAAAGGGAGAATCTTCAAGGTTTTCATTTCCTCGAGGAAGTAAAAAAAAACCTCCACTCTTTCTCAGAATCAATTACCGTGGAGGAATAGGTTGTGTACGAATCTAGCCAGGGCCGACGGTGTGCATTGTTCGCGTGTCTCGTCACAGGTTCGCTGTCACGAATCGACGGGAGGAAATTAGGACTTTGGTAGTGATGGGGGCTCGTTGACTCCAATTTCCTCCAAGGAATTCATGCGAAATTTATGTCCCAAACAATGATCTGGTTGCTGAAGTTCGATTTTCTTTTTGTAGTATACCGTGGTTTCTTTTTCCCGATTGCAAGTGCTGTATTTCTCGAGTCTAATTACAAGCGTCTTCGTGTCGTGGACTGCGCTGCCGTGCTACAGGCAGTAAATGTCAATACCACACAACACTGATTTTCCTCAATACATCCTCTAGGTCATGTGCTATGGTTATAAGGTGGAATGATCATACTTACTTGGAGTTCAGTTTGCCTTCTGTTAAAATGAACATGTGCGAAATCACCGAGAATTGTTGGATTTCAAAAGGGTATGTGTATAGTGTTAGATGTGAAGGGCAGAGACATGCGTGTATAGTGTTAGATGTGAAGGGCAGAGACATGCATGAAGTAGGATATATCAGCATGGATGTAGATGTTACTTCTGAACATTTTTACTCAACGGAGTGAGTCATTTAATGAGCAGGTTTCAATTGTCTCGTGTTGCATCATGAAGCAACTTGGGTGTGCTGAAATCAAGCCTAGCAGCGCCGTGGCACGTTTGGAGGTGTAATACTCTCGACAGTGGCGCTATTCAAATGGAATCTCTGACAAGTCTACTAATTAAATTTGTCTACTTGCCGCAAGTTCAAAACTGCCTCTTCTCATTTCGCTAATAGAAATCGAAGGGCCTGGCTAGTTCTAGGCGTCTGCACAATTATGTAAGATCAGTTTATGCGTGTGAGTTGTGTGTAGCATTCGTCGGGCCACGTGTTGTATAGTCCGAAAACGCGGGAGATCGTGTCCAATTTGTGTTAGCTTTCGACGCACCAAGGCAGTTACCATGGCCAACATTGTTGTCTGCGATTTGTAACTGAGACGAGTTTACACGTGCAAACATTCTATGTAATTTCAAAATGGCGGAGCCAAGGTTTGGGCCGAATATAAATGAGTTACTTTTGACGTTCAGTTATTGTTACATCAGAGATAAGGCATAATGTAATAATTGACACAATAGAATGAGAAACTCAACTGTAACGGAATTGGAAAGCGAGACACACTGACAACAGAATACAGCGTACACGTCTTAAACTCTCTCATGTGAAAACAGCCATTTGAATTAATGCACATAGACATACCAATTGAGCGAAGTTCATATGGCAAATTAATAATTGCAAAATAAGAAATAAACATCAAGAAACAAGAAAATTTGTAAAAGGAACAATTGAAACCGGATGAACAAACGGATGACATTTTAAAAGTTAATATATATAAAAATGTAGCTTATCAACAAATAAAATGAAGCAAATGGTTCTTTGAAATTAATGTAGAAGCGTCGAGTGTATTAAACGCATACCATCTCAAATGCATTTCGCAACATAGATTTGATTTTTTTTTACCATGAATTATTTAAACCGAGTTTTTACTTTATACCTTCCTTTTATTATAAACTTTTACCAAACTGATTGCAACTTTTGTTTCATGAATCAGTAATCCCTAACCATCACTGCGTATCTATAGTGATGTAGACACGCACCGGACAACTACAGGCCGCACAATCAAGGCTCATGCATACATATACCCGCCATGAATTAATCATATTTCGTTCCCCTTGCTCGAACTATTGAGTTCTTTGGCTCTCTTATCAACATCAGATGGAGTAAGACAAATACATTACGCCATGAAGTATATGACCACAGGTGGCCAAGCAAGGCAAAATTCGCACGAGGTTCTCTAAAGTTTTCTGTTTGATAAAGTATTAATTTAGAAACCACCTTGATAATTAATTCGCTGAAGCTGACAAAGCAATGATTAGACATTATACAGATTGACGACGAGTTAGTAGGATATTCATTACTGGAGTGTAAAAATATAGGGTAAAAGGTAAGAAACTATGACATAAAAGCAAGCCAAACGTTCCCTTGCATAAGACGCACAAGAAACACAGATGAAGGTGTCCACTGAAAATCCCAAAGCATGAAATGAAATTAACTTAAGAAAACCAATTCCAAGAGCCTGCGGCAACACCTTAGAAACAGTATACTAACACCTTCAGTTTAGGGAGGGGACTATTTATCCCTCGACTCCAAATCTTGATATGCTACTATAAAATACGCGTGTGAGACTCGAACATCACAACACTAATGTGAAGATATTAGTGACAAGAGATGATTATCGGGAAGGCAACCGTTTTATGTAAAAAACGAAAAATGAAGTGTGAAACATGAATGAAAAACCATGTTCTTGCAAGTCTCCAAGCTCATGTTGACGAGCAGCAGGTCTAACGAAACAACGCCGCCAATACACACACGCGCGATGTTTGCAGAATCGCAGCGCTATTTTTCAATTAATAATAATACCCACTCCAGCAACATATGAGATTTGATTGAGAGTTGAATATCGATCCTTCCGATCAATATATCGATGTAGTGGGGTTTCATAACCAGTACTGTGACAGCGCGCATGGTGGGTGGATTTTTATTAAGTATGAGGAAAGGTATAGGGTATGAAATCTAAAAAGCTTATTGTCAACAATAACCCTGTCATGATTTGTAATAAGTGAAATATTAAAAAGTATGGTATGGCTTATATTTATTCAGTAGGAGAGTTTTGGAGTGAATTTTAACAGTTTTTGTGAGGGTTGATATTTAATAAAGCTTCAACAGTTTCGCCGGAAGAAGAGCCATGAACGTTCTACAAGTAGCCTTTCCGTGCATTTTCATCATTCAGATTTCATAAAAATCCTGAAAATTTCTCCCTACTATTTTTCGGTCGAAAGATAAGTAAGGGCAGTCAAGCCCTCTTCACGCTGTCACGAGGTAGAGAGACGGACAAACAGTCAACCTTGAAGAGAATATAAAGAGATCGGAACCAAAACAGAAATGCAGGGGAGTAGAAGCCGCACTAATTGCATGAAATATAAGAACGATGTTTTTTTGTGAGAGTCTTTTTACCGCCGTGTGGGAACCACGCGGTCTGCGCAACTAGCTCTGGTCGATATTTGTGTTTGCAGCACACCGCACCAAGTACAGAAATCTTTTGTCACTAAGTCGACCAGGAATAGTTGGCTTCCATGCAATATATCAAAGTTCCATTTCACTGCCAGTCGCTTCAACGGTTGCCATGTACCATGTACGATACAAGGAACACGGGATTGATTCAGCAAAAATTGAAGAGTGACGGAACAACAGGCAGATCCGCCAGCTAATTTATGGATAAAAAATCGTACAAAAGGGTGAAACAATTAGCAGTGTCTGCTTTACCTATTTCCTTCAGTGAGTTGCTCTCAGCTGCTCGTCTGGCTTTGTCTGTTCCAATAAATCAAAACAAGGATAAATCATCAATTATGGACAGATATGGGATGATGGTAGACCGCCCGGGGCAACAAAAGAAAAAACACCGCTCGCTTGCATAGAGAGAACAACTGTGTGTAACACCTCCACAATAACTAGTGCCTACTTTCATTTTCAAAAAAAATTATAATACGCCCTGTGCGTCTGTCCATTTCATGGAGACAACAAGTCTCGCTTCAGACAAACAAACTGGCTTCAAGGAGTACGATTTCTGGCAAACATAATAGTCACATTACAGGCGATTTGTCATGGAAAAAAACCATAGCAGGCTTGCCGATTATTTACATAATTATCATTTAAACGCTTTGGCATAAACCATACTAAGAAAACACTTGAGCGAACGAGAGAGAAACGTGTTTTTTCTCTCTTACAGATTCAAAGCGACATTATAGGGGATTTACAATAAACCTTTGACAGAAAAGTAATTTTGAATCATACAAGCCATGATTCGTGTACAAGAGGGCAGGGACTAATTTCATCATAAAATGATGGGATGCTCACGAGGGCGCCCTGTCATGGCGGAAATTTTGTTTATACATTCCTTCCACCATTACGAGGGGGCGTTCCTGATGAGCTGTGATCACATGACAAATCACTTGTCGTATCGCGTCGAGCTTGTCTGGACATGTACCATGTCACTTCCATGACAACATAAAATGTCACTCATGTGAAATATTTACAAATCTATCACGAAATGCTACAATTAATTCTTTGCGGAATTTTATGAAAAAAAGGAAGTTTTGTTTAAAAAAAAGAAAGAAACAAATAGGAAGCAGAGGGTTTACTATGAAAGGAAAGAATCAGAAGTTGGTGGATGTGCATTCTTTGGTCAGTTAGTTTAGAGAGTGTCCTTTTAAAAGTAAACTGGGCAAGAGATTAAAATTGTGGGTTTATTTTTTAAAACTCCAAAATATAGAAATCAAGATGTTTAACAGTTACAAGTAGTCATAAAGGCAGAAAAATTACTAAGACCTCCATTGCATGACAAGAATACCATAAACACCGTGTCTGTTCTGCTGACCGCAAAAGATGCTGCTAGTCGGACAAGAGTTTTTTAATGAAAACACAGCGATGATGAGTGTGTCCACCACCGGGCTGCGACGACATTGATAGCGAGTCAGTCGGTCGGTACAAAAAACCCGGCAAGTTGTCCTTCGAAGAACACAAAACAAGGCTTGCAGCTGCTCGCGTGCCACCCCGTGCAAGCACTGTGTGGAGGGGAACACTTGAGCTTGGTCTCTCGCTTGTTGGTCCTCTGCCCCCCCCCCTTGTCTGACTGGGTTCCATTGTTACTTAACCCGTAGTAACACTGCGTGCATGATGAATGATCACAGAATTGCCATATACAAATGATTCGGTATTTTATTCTGAATTGAGCAGGATTTTTGAGAGGCTCCTACGAACAGGGGCGGATCTTCGATCGCCGGTTGGCGTGGCTGGCCTCGTTGGCTTACATTAGTATGTGTGTGTGTCTGGGTGTGTTGGGGGGGGGGGCAGGAACTCCCAATTATCGTAGATGGAGTGTTTTGATATGCGCGTAATACTCGCCCAAATAAAATCTTTTATTTGGGGTCGAGAATATTTTGTTGCATGCCCCAGGCACTACTGCGCCAATCGCAGTTAGTTCTCTTATGTACTTCTGATGGAAATGAAATTTGACATTTTAACCAACGGGGCCACAACGTTTTATCCGAGGCAACAAATGTTTGTCCTGGCAAAATCAAGGAAAAGATCTCAACCGGATTTGTGATTTGGGGAGTCTGTTTTTCTTATTTTCTGTAGTGTATCTGTTCAACACTTGTTGGAAGCAATGTCACTGGAAAACTGAGTTTATTCTTAGAAGAGGTTTAATACCAATTCAATACATTAAAATACAAATGTATTATGTAAGATTATGTATAATATCAACTAATTTTATATCGTGTCTTGCCTAATCGATGTCATTTTTCATCGTATTAAATTTTCTGTTTCTTTTAACAAAATGTTACAGTTTCTTTCATAAATAAAACCATTTTGTTAATTGCTTATGTCTATGACACCTGCCTTGAACAATTAAACTATTTACACAGATAGAGCAGTGCAAGGGATTGACCAATATTCTAAGAAGATATCACTAAGACCGACATGATGACTACGTCCCTTTGTAAAAACTTTAACAATCAAAAGGCTTTAACTGTTGGATCATAAACGAGTGGGGTAAAAACAACGCCATCTATAGACGGGTGGAAGTGTTATGTTTGGCTTATTTGATTGAGGCTCACACAAGGGCGGATTCGAGGGAGGCCTCCCCACCCATAAAAAAGGGCTTTTTAAAAATGAGACAAAGGTAATTTTTGGTCCATTTCATTGCCCTTCTTCCCGAATGCGCGTAAGAGGCTTCGCCTCTCCAAGAGGTCATAAAAGGTTACCTTAAAAAAGGTTTTGTCCGAGTCCCCCGAGAAAAGTTACACCTCACCAAAGGAAAAAAAGTTATGGATTCATCCTGGGGCACACAGTGGTTTGACGGGACACTACAGTACCGATACATTACTTGTAACTTAAATTAAAAGTACATGTAAGTTCACATTTCTTTTATTGGGCCCAGTCTGGAAACCCAGGTTGCTTATTAAGCTCTTAGTTAGAATTCACTAATTGACTGTGTTATAAAATTCATCAGCGCGCCCTCTATAGAGAAACAAATACAATACATGTACTGTAGCGGCAGCTTTCATCGCCGTGACGAAAACTTTTCTGTGACAAACTCATTTCAAGGACACCTTTTTCAAACTTGCCAAAGAAACCAGGAAAAAATATACACGCGCAACATCTATTATGCCGCTGAATATCAATACAGTCACACTTTCTTCCATTGCGATGAACAATATCTGATAAAGTAGACATGTAGAGTCAAATCAGAACCTGGGCTGTTTTCAGACACAAATTAACATGCCTGTCAGGTTCCTTCAATCCAACACAATGATATTGTACTGAATGACAATGCTTGGAAATGCTAACCAGACTATGTGGGCAGTGTTTGTGCTAATTGCTCAGCGAGACAATAAAAAAGACCAGGTATAAATAATGGCATAAACCGTTCGTTTTAAGATCAAAATAATGGAGCGTTTTGTCACATTCGCCTCGGTTCCACTTTGGTCTTAACTTATGATGACTTTTCTATCCAAGCACTTTCAACCATTAAGTGTGATTTTTTTCCGCGGAATTTCCTTGGAGCTGCGTGTTGTTAGAGGCAACTTCCGGGTCTTTGTGTGGGCATGGGTTGTAGCTCTATGGTGTGGGTAACTTGAACCGGACCGCAGACGCTGGAGGATCTTGCCCGTATGCCGCGGGCGAGTCATAGCAGGAATACCCGCAAAAACTCAAAAAAACCCGGATACGTCAGGGCTTATTAACGCATGTAGAAAACAGACTTTCAACTCAACCTGCAAGAAATAATAAAATTAAGACTGCCTACGATTTGCTTTCTTTTATTTCAATTTTCAGCAACACCAAAGTAGGAGGCGAGTGTTCTAAGTTTGTCTATTGAGAAAACTTAAAGACAATACCGGCTTGCATAGAGCAACCTACTTCACAGACATTTATGAAGCTAGCGGTGTTGCGTTCATCTGACAACAGGGAGACGTGTGTGAAGCAAGCATCTGCCGAGCCCGTCCAAGCAATGACACTCACGTAGTTCATAATTAATCCCGTGTTCATCGTATCCTGATGAAAAGCGTCCAGCGGGAACAGCAGTGTATATCGGGGGTGGGGCCCGCTTCGCATCCACCGTTGTCTCGCTGAACTCGCTCGCTTACTAGAAACGGGCTTCAAAATCGAAACATTTCCATTGTGCGTTTATTCCTAGGCTACTCACGGCGGCATCTCAACAGACAAATATCGACATTGACAATTCCTCGTCGTCAAGGACCAGCTGGAAATGATGCGCTCTTTTTTGTCTCGTCCTTGTCATTTTGTGTCTACTTACAACATTAGATCATTGTTAATTATGACAGTGTTGTGGTCACTTTTTGAACTTCGGCAGCTGAACTACACGCTTTGTGTGCCAGAGAGTATTTGCGACAGCAAACGTATCTTTAGGTTCACTTATTATGCCTCTTTGACATGTTTCAAACTCAATAAATTTAATTTAATTTTTCAGAGTTTACTCTTATTAAATGTTCAGGGCAAATTGACCATCAACAACTACGCCGGAAGACGACAATAAGACTAGAATCGAAACCAGAAAAGGGCACATTGTTGACGGGGAGAGAACACAAAGACGATTGAATGGTGTTTAAACTCGCATTTCATGTTCCAGGAAGAAAGGAAAAGGATCACACAAGACATTCTCATCATGTTACCACAAAATGTAAAATCAGTTAACCAGAAGACAGAGTAATCCATCAACAATTTCCTTTGTAACAAGGTAATGCAGGATTTTTGCTAATCGCACTGTTTGTTTAAATGAAGCACAAAGAAAGTAAAGCAAGTAATAGCATTTCAAAAATGAAAACAAACAAAAAAAGAAATACTCAAAGCAACGTTGAGTTCAATATCGGATATAGTTGGCTTTAGTCGAGTCCGACAATGTGTCTCTAGTTCATTTGGTGTTCAAACTGGACTCGTAGGCAACCTTTTGTTGTGTGCTCCGTGATTGATTGTCTATACTTTCAACGACTTCTCGATAACTCCCCGAAGATTTGCCTGACTGATCGCCCGCAAGATAAACAAAAACTCATACAAATGTACGAATAATGTCTGCTGTATTTTACTCATACTGAAGAAAAGCTTGCAAGTTCCATGCTTAATGGAGACTACAATCAGTGTTTTTGTTCATACTGTAATGCTGTACTCGGTGTGGTAAAGTTTAACCAAAAAAATGATCACAAATTTTTGTTTGCATTTATAAATAAAGGAAGAAAAACTTATCAGTGTTTGCCAAACATGCACTTGAGAACGAGATATAAGGGCGCAAGTGTTTGTGTTGGTTGTTGTGACACGCCGAGTTATGGGGGACGCACCTGCCCGGGGGAAGGCGAAGGCCCTGCAAGGACCCGGCAGGGCGAAGATTGGTGGTGTTGGCGGCTTCAATTGTTATCAACTTTCCACGCTTGACTGGTGAGAGACGCGCCCCCTCCATCACTTTCCAACACCTTGTAATACAGATCACAGGGATTTGTCGCGAAGTTTTCCCTAGACGTATACCACCCCCTACCTTTGAAACCTCTTGCGCCAGATCCGTGTATTAATATCATGACCCCACTTCCATGTAGGCGAAAACTTTTCGCCCCACTGCATCAATTCTCCCAAACTAGTCAGTGGGGCTCGACCGCTTGTTGGACGGCGCTGTACAGCTGCCTACGGTCGTCACAAATAATGCAGAAACATCCATAAAACGGTTGGGATTTTTTGTCCGGGATAAATGAAGTCGAAGTCTGCACGCGCTTCGTGTCTTCCGCTCGGCTTGCGTTGCTTTGTAGCTGAGAAGCGGCAGTCGGACGACGGGCGGCCCGGGCGAGCCTTTGTCTGTTCGCGTGGCCATCGTGCGTCAACACGAGACATACACAATCTATATTGTTGGCAAATTACACCATTGCGCTGTTGGGTGAAGGGGGAGGGGCAACGTGGGATACAGATATCGCCTTTCTTAACTGTCACAAACTAACAGGCCGTGAGGCAGGGGTCAAATGGCTCTCTCTCCCTGGCCCTGCGGGAAATTCAGCCAAGGAGCTTCCACCCATCTAGGGTGTCCTGCACAGCGACTCCGTGTACGGGGACTTTGCTCGCAAACTATAACGTTGTGCTGTATTTTGTTTACCGTGTAATACTATGCAAATCTCTTTCATTTTGTAAGGTAGAAGTCCAGGCATTAATTTTAAACAGTGCTACAACCAAAATCATCAAATTTACACCACCTACATATGCACTTCCTTCAAACAAATATTACTTCGACGGTTCCGAGGATTTCTACATGCAGTAATTAGAAAGTAGCTACGCAGTTATGTTTGTGTGGTATCTAATTTTTTTTCTTTTTATTTTTAATCTTTCGTGTTTCATTATGCCCACAGCACTGCATCTCTTATTTTTTTTTTCGTCTAATTATGGTGTGATACACGATTGGACAGCGAAAGAATCCGCAAATAATGCCAGAGCACAAGGAATCACGCACCAATTTTTCCATTTCTAACGGAAGGAACAAATTCCTTTTCCATCGCTTCCCTTAAAGTTTTACCTATACACTTGAGTCGTTCGACGTCCCGCACGTGCCTAGACCACGGGCCCACAGAGCTATGACTTTGGTGGCACGCGTTGGTCCCACCGCACGCGACGCGCACAACTCACCCTTAAGATAAATCAAACATCGGAGTATTTGGGAAGTTGTCATATTTGTTTTTGACTTACTCTGTGTAAACCACGTCAGATATAAACTCTAAAAGGGAAGCAGCGGCGAGACACGTGGGAGCAAAGTCCGACTTGAACTATTATCACAGTAGACAAATCACTATAACCTTATCTACACCTGACGGCGGCAAACAAGGAAGAAGTAAGTGACAAAAAAGGACTCCCATTGCCAGCAGCTGCATGCACAACATCAATGTCGGAATGCTTTCAGATCAAAAAGGTGTAAAAAAGCACAATAGAAACATGAAGCTCCAAGCAGGGAGATTTTAGAGTTGAATAAACCGACCAGGTGTACACGTTGAACGGTTTCGCTGGGATTTCCATTCTACCCGTGGCAAGTTCAGGAAACTGGGGTGACACCACCGTCTTCAAGCCATTATCCAGCTTAACAAATAGGACAAAAAGTACTTCAGGGCACAAAAATGAATTCTATTCCACAAAACGTCAGATTTAAGTTCACAACATCAAACAAACGCCTTGAAACATCGCTTATAATCGAGTAATTTGATTGACTGTAATAATAAAAATAAAAATTAATAGATGGTTATTTGTTTGATATCTGGATCCTTAGGAACAACAGTGGAAAACAAACGAACAACAACAACAAATCAATAAAAGTTACAATGAAACTGACAGCACAAAATAACAGATTTAACCACAAATGTCAACAAATCGACAGAACGTCACTAAATTTCATCAAAACGAACGTTCAAATGAACACATAATCAACTATGACAGATGTGTCATAGTCTCTCAAGCAAGAATCTGTCTACCATATGCTGGTAGCTTTTTCGTTGCGTTGTGCATCTTTTAAAGGGCAATCAAGAAGAGCAATGGCTTAAATATATAAACGTGAGGACAATAGACCATGAATGTTACGTAAAGCGATTACAAACCCATTAGAACAGATAATGTTGTGGGTACAGCATACCAAATAATTGTGCCTTTAATCAATTAGGGTAAGTAAGTTGCGGTCATTCACTTGTTAGAAGATGAACCACATTTTCATTACAAGAACAAAGATGAAGAACTACCCCAACAGAACAAACCAGGCTGGAATTCAATTATCAAGTAAAGATGCAGCTAAAGAACAAGCACAATTTTAACTTGTTATCATTGCAATTCACTTTCTTGTAGTTGAAGATTCCGAAGTGAGAGTTTATTTTTCTTTTAGACCTGCCAATCAGTACCTTATGTCAAATGAATGTACATTTTCATATTGTATTCACACTAGCCGCTTTGCTCTTCGATTTTTGAATAAAAAGTACATGTAGTATTTTCCATTAGTTCACATTTGAAACTTCAGACCCGTACAATTTATTTGAAATACATTACAGATATAAAGACTACCATCGTTTACCCTAAAAATACCCGCTTAAATTCTGAAAGTTGTATTTCCTCTATTTAATAACACATAATTTTATAAACCCTACTTATTTCGCTCAGCATACCTAAAAATAATACCACGATTGGGTGTGATTACAATAGCCCAATCTCCAACCGTCAACCACAAGCACTATACAGAGCCTATGATGAGCCAATCATAGGTCATCGTCACAGTCGACCAACGAGTAAGACTGCCGATTGGTCATCTGCGTAGAGCTTAATTTCTACACCTGTCAGATCACGCATGCGCTGTGCACAGCTGCACCAAAGTCCAATTCTGTAAATGAAAGCATAAAAACATGTAGTCCTGATATTATAAATACATATGCATTCATTCAGCCGAGTTTCAAGCAATTTATCTGTTTGTGTTAACTTACCCCTACAGCGCATGCTCAGTTCACGGTTGAATCCTTCAGCCTATTACAAACGGACCCCCAAAAGCCGTAGATGGGGGCGCGCCTTTTGTTAGACGCGCATGACAACGTCACTTCATTCAAGATCACTTTGTATACGTTGAATGCTGCGGTTTACGGATAGGGAGAATGCTGGTCAGGCACACTGGCAGATTCACCTACCATATGAATCAGTGTTACAGGCACACAGTTCATTAGCATAATCATGACGTGTGGCCTCTGAACTACCAAGCACTGCTAAGGTAAAGCTTCAGATTTGACACGGAGTTTAGTAGCAACCACCACACACACCACAAACTCATCATCGAGCTCTTATACTCCACTAAATAATGGCTTGTCGTCAGTTCATCGTATAGCTTCCTTGGAAGTCGGACTTCCACGCAACTTCGAACTCTAGTGGCTATCGATCAATCAAATTAGTAACAAATTGGCAAGTGCGCATCTTGGGACTTCAGCAAGTTAGTGGACTTGTATTTTCTTCTTCTTGGAAAATCAGCTGAACGAGTCAAGATGCCTAGGTCTTTCTTGGTTAAAGCGAAGGGGAAAAAAGTCACCTACGCACCTGCCATCAACATGGATGCAGAGGCAAGAATGGTCAGTGCATTCACGCCTGTAACACCTCGGAAGAAAGGTAAGAACGCGTAAGAGCAATCTTAAGTAACGCCCAATTTATTGCTAAGCAATAAATCCCGAGAAAAAGAGCGAGTTTTACAGACTATTTTGCATGGTGGGCCTGACGTTTGAAAAGGTAAAACAGAATTCTAAAAATCCACTAAATACAGAACTTTTCTTACTTGTCAACACCAAGTTGGAAATCGGTATTTTATTTTAATGAAAACAATGTCCGGTACAATGGGCATCAATCTGAAACGGCTGTATCTGAAGAAAAAAATGATACGTGACATCTTTTCCAACAGAATAAAATAGACCCACGAGAGCAGTCTTTTAGTGGAAGTAAAATGGTTGTGTAATCACTGCTGTGGACTACCTAAGCAACTTAATCAAATCCAAGGATTTCAAATTCCTCGAATGCTACCCCGGATTTGTTCTGTATTAAGAATGGGCTTCAGTTGCATTGTTCAGCTTTAAATCCATGGCATCTTTCTTTATCAAACTAACCATAACTTTATTTCAGGTTAAAGCGTAGTACACTACTCCTGAAATCCTTCTAGTCATAATCTTCTCATCTCTGCAATATCTGAAAATCCTCAAACTGCTTACAACCGTCTCCTAATACCTAAATTCAGCGTTATTGTCAACGTATTTAGATTTCAAAAAATCCGGAGTGAACGGTGGATTTTAACCAAGGCTTTTCCAAAATCTGCAGCTTCTGAAATGCGGATTAAGTATAAGGCATGCACCTTTGTTCAGCCTGAGTTTAATTTTTTTTGCGAACGAAAGCTACGTCTTCCTGCTATTACTCGATGACAAAATTGCACTTGTGTGAACTGCACCTTTTTTTTTTACTGCATTCAGCCCGACTGAGTTCCGGGTGCAGGGTACACCTTGGGCTCAGACACACAGGGGCGTCTAGCAGAGCACCACTGGGTGCGACAGGTGAATTGATTGGTGCTGGCTTGCGTGAATTTTGTATGCACAGCTTGCCCGTTTTATCTTGTAATAGTACGCTTAACACCAGTGGACAGCAGGTGTGACGGGAGTGCACGAGGCGGGCCTACATCAATAACAAGCTAAAAAAAATCACAAATCAAAGCCGAAAAAATCAAGCCAGACGCCTTTTATTCTGCATTCAAATAGTCACATCTGTTTAACATGTCGCTGGTAATGATTTGAGTTGATTGTAAATCTGAACCCAGCAGTTTAAAGTTTGGATTTTTTTGGGGTAATAGAGGACTATTTGACACGATTGTGTTGGAACATATGGTCCTGTACATTTTTGTATCTTTGGATTTTTGAAGTATGTGCATAAATCTAACGACAAACAAAGTTCCTGCCCGATGGCTTCCATAATTCTTGAATCCCTATCGATATTTAATAAGCTCTTGTCTAACAAAATCATTATCACATTGTGTTTTGAACATCTGTTTGAGAATTTTCTAACCAGTTGTTACTGAGGTAGCTTTAAGTGCATATCCAAGTCGTCCTGTATGCCAATGCCAACTGATCCTCTTTTGTCTGGTTATTAGTTTTGAAAAACATTTTCCAACAGTTGGGAATTTTAATAGAAATTTCCACTAGGTTTTAACTGTACACACCTGCTGAAGATAACTAACAATATAACCCCAAAAAAACTTTTTCAAAGGAAAAGGAAATGCATTAATTACTACAGTAGCTTATTCTCTGGTCGGAATCCATTTTATGTTTTTGCCTGTGATTTCAAATCCAATTTGGTCATATACCACACGCAAAACGCAGTTGATGATTCGGAGAACCAAACTGGGCAAGCACACAGCGTGGCAAGTTTTATTACCCAAACCTAAAAATGCATTTGCTAGATTCAATTTGCCGTAAGGATACTAAAACGAAACGACAATGCAATCTCAAACCTGCGGGTACAAAGGCACAGTGATACAACCGGGGCTTTTTGCTAAAACATACCCGCACTCCCTGTGGACAAACAATTAAGCCCGATTGTCTTCAATTGATTGTCAAAATAGAAACTCCATTAGAAACAAAGACAAAAACAGCTTACAATAGCAGGGTCACAAATTAAACGGAATTGGAAATGCTGTGAATAGATTTCGTGTAATTATTAAACAGAAGTTCTCTACAGTTGTGACCCAGCACAAAAACAGACGGAATCGGTTTCAGAGCTTATTTTTTTGGTGATACAGCGTAAACCCTATCAGCAGAAAACAGAACCCACTCGTCAAAATGTTTGCTGCACTCGCAGCATGGAAGACCAGGTGTAGTTTGCCCACTATACCTCGTTTTTTAAAAACTCTGAATGTGGATAAATTCCATGTAGGTTCTATTATTTTTTTGTTTTGAGATTGGTCGACAGTTCCACTTGTTACCGCGCTCCTTTTTCTCTCTCTCTCTCTCTCTCTTGACAAAACGTGCCGTTCAGCTTTAGAACTGAATTTGATTTGATGAATTAAAAAGTGGAATATTCCTGAAACGTTTCGAGGAAAAACGCTGATGTTTGTTCAATATTGGAACAGGTTTCAAATAAAAGGCATCGTGTTAATAGCAACATCGCGGATGAATTTTCATTTTGTGGTAGCCTGCAAAGTCTCCATATAATAATGTTTTTAATTTGTGTAATTTTTGGTTCAATATTTTCGCACACGCTTATAAAGAATTCAATGTTGATGTGTACATAATTTTCATGGCTAATCAGACTATGCTTTAGCGTTTGAGATTTGGGACGTGCTGTGAAGGTACTACAGATGTGAACTAGCATGAATTATGTGGCGAGTTCTAGCGAGAGGGATGCAATTGTGTCAAGTGCATGATTATCAGTTTGTAGCGTGCTTCTCGTTCTCCATCCCATTTCATTTTCGCTGATTCGCAGATAGTGTGTTTAGCACGGCGTAATGTCAATTCACCACCATCACGACGGTAGATTCAACGGGGACTCTGGAAAGCATTCCCTCTTGTTTGTGTTCATCAGAAACTGCCGTTTTGGCCGTCTCGCCTGACTGCTCAGTCGACAGCCAATCCATTTCACCATCTAGTTTTAATAACGTTTTTCGCTCCCCAGAGCTACCCGTTGGCTGCGACTTGGAGATTGAACGAGCCGTGACTATTGGACCGTATGAAGCTTCTGCGGTGCCCGGCAAGCAACACAGCCCAACTCAAAGCATCGACCAACGCTTGGTTGAAATGACCGCCATGTCACAGAGACCGCCTCTACCGGGACCAATCACCATCTTGCCCTGCTCCCTTCCTCTAGGCTACCCACCACAACGACCCCTAGGTAGCCCCAGCCAGCGGTGGCCCAGTGAGATCTCCAGCTATGACATCCCTTCACCGCCGGCCAATGGTAATAACAATATGGCCAATTCTCCACATTGTCGCTGTTTTATGGGAATTTCCAGACATTTCTCGCTTGCAAACACCTGCACTAATCAGGGGAAAAAATCAGTCTTTGGCCAAGCAATTACCGATGGGCAAATCCCACACGGGTAGTTCTGCCGCCGAACGGCAATGAAGATTCCTAGTCACTCTGCAAGCCAAACTGGCAAACGAGACCAGTTTTTAGTAATAGTTTGAGTGCTTTACAAATCTGAATTACCGCTAAGAGGGCCCATGGGTCTGATCCACCAAACAACGCCGAGATCTCGGCCCGTCTCCAGGCTCGTTTTCCTCGTCTGCTTTCCCACGATCAACAGCCGCAAGAAATCGACGGCGGTGATTAGCTTTGTGTTAACAGCAGCAGCGCGACTGCCATACCCAGGCTAAAACCACTTCTATGATTGATAATTACTTAACAAAGTTGTAATTAGAGGCTGTGCGTAAGGGTAATTACCCAATC
Source organism: Acanthaster planci (assembly GCF_001949145.1). Next base: position 402,831 of record NW_019091381.1, on the reverse strand, counting down.
GTATATGATCATCCCTGCTGAGGTCAAGTGAACTATTCCATTGACATGTTAAGGCGAATCCGAACTTCGAGACAAACTCGGAACATTACAGATAACTACACGCGAGTAAAGTGAAGCCATATGCCAGCACATTAACGGAGTAATATCACTGACGAAAATTCCAGAAGTCGATAAGCTGATGGCCTTCTATGTGTCTGGCTTTCTACATGTCTGACCTTCTACATGTCTGAAACACTAATGTAACATTTTTGTAATCCATTATCTGTCCATTCGAAACACATTACATCTACGACTATTTCGGTTTGTTTGATGCATAATTCCCGTTAATTAGCATCGGGTGGCATTTAACTGCATTTCAACACATTACTGAAAAAGGAAAAGAAAAGTTTACAAGTTCGTATTGGACACCTACTTAGTTGCACCTGTAAGTTATTACATGTATTAATCAAAAATTGCCGTCAGCTGAAAACCATGTTTCGCTTTCTTTAACGTCATCAAGCATATCGGCATGTTCATATAAACCAATGTCACTGATGCTTGATCGCCAAAGCGAAAAGTTCCCAAACACGCAATAATTTCCCTGTATACATTCCCTAAAATCCCAGACATTATCCTAGAGACAATTCTGCCTTCTCCTTTTCTTTCTTTCTTTCTTTCTTTTTTTTTTTTTGGAGCATCGGGGTTTAATGAAACTCGGAAATTTTTCCCTGCATGGCTGGATGGTTGATGGGGGAGAAACAGCGACTTGGCTGGGCACGGACGCGCACGGGCAACCATTACAGATTTCGTTTGCTTTTTTTCTTGAGACGCTTTCCTTATTAGAAAATCGCGTGTCAGCATTTGGGCTGTGATTGCATCGGATACGATCAATTAAAATGCACCTGTCTTGATCGAAAAAACAGGTGTTGATAAGAAGGAATTACTGGCATAGGCAAAGGGTATTCCTCTGATCACCAAGAAATTGGTCTAAAGTAGCGTGCCTTTTTTCAAAATTTTAATGTGAACTTGATATCATTTATCGTACATTCCTTGTTGAACAGAATGTTAAAATAATTTAAAGTATACTACATTATAGTTGACCTGTTTTCTATGTCAAATTATAAATAGCTTCGGACGAATTGTCTATGACATGGAAATTTGACCTCAAATTGGCATGCGTATTGAAACCCTCAAAAAATCGAGCGAGCGTACCCAGCTCAAGGATTGGATATTATCTTTACTTTTCTTTGATAAAGGACGCCCATTGTGGTTTGACTTAATAGCTGACCAATTAACGACGGGGGCGGTTTCATCAAAGACTTGCGTTCAATGAGGGTTGATGGGCTGTAATTGGATCTGTTACATAGGCGTTTAATGCAATTATTCATTTAGAAGAATCTTGCGGTCTTCTTTTACTCATCTCTTCCGCTTTTATTATTTCAAATCATCCCCATTTCCCGTAAATTATTCTTTCCAAGATTGCCACAATACCCATAAGTCTTTTGAAGGGAATCTAAAATCTATGGCAGGGCATATCACTGCTGCTCAATGTGACCGTCTGTCGTCACTGCTAAATAAGATCACTCTTTCAAGTAATTTGTTCCACACATCCGGTTGGGGGTAAATCAACATGGCAACTTTTAATAATGCACGGCATGATATTGCTTTCTTCCCCAGGCTTTATCAGCCGTGAAATATCTGAGCTTCTGAAAGATGGCCGCCTTAGCTACACTGACGTCTACAGAGCCCGCTTTGCACAAATCGAGAAAGATTTACTAAAGTCCTTCTCTCTTGAGGATATGAACTGGTACCGGGCCAAGCTGGGAGTGAATGTTCCCACCTATGCCCCGACACTCCCCGATGTGGCAGGTTTCAGACCTCAAGGATTTGTGGGGATTGACCGTCCACCTTTACAGAGAAGATTCTCCTCGGATTCTGATGAGCTTCCTTCCGAGAGGAAGTTGTTCACTCCTTCACCAACACTGTGTGGTTCTCCCGGCCAACATGGTACTTACACCTGCCTGGACTGTGACAAGGTGTTCAGTACCCCTCATGGACTAGAGGTTCACGTGCGCCGGTCACACAGCGGCAAGAGACCGTATGCTTGCGACCTGTGCCACAAGACGTTCGGTCACGCCGTTAGCTTGAGTCAGCACCGGGCAGTTCACAGCCAGGAGAGATCGTTCCACTGCAAGCAGTGTGGCAAGACCTTCAAGAGATCATCCACTTTATCGACTCACATGTTGATCCACTCCGACACGCGGCCTTACCCTTGTGAGTACTGCGGAAAACGATTTCACCAGAAGTCTGACATGAAGAAGCACACTTATATTCACACAGGTAAGGGAAACAATCTTATGGAGCATCTTGGGTTTGAGAAATCGAAGCGATGACAGATTTGAAAACAACTTTATTATATTAAATTGTTGGTAATGAAGAAAAAAATGTCTGAACTCTTGCAGAATTTGTATAAAATTATTATCATTTAAGACATTCCCGAAGTTTGCCATTTGGCTTTACGCATAAGAATGAGAGATAAGAAAGAAATAAAAGATCAGTGGAAAGGATGTGGGAACATGTAAGAAGCCGGATGTAGATGCGGCGAATTTGTGACGTGTAGAAAGAGAATTATTGACAGAAGGATAAAGAGGATGTTGTAATGTAATCTGCTTAACACACAGAGAGAAAAAGAACCTTTCTACAGGAAAACCAACTTGAGGAAATGTGCCTTGGGCACCCAAACAAAAATCGATGGGTGCCTTAACCACACCTTTACAATCTTCAAACCAGTCACTTGTCAATAGGGCAGTATTGTTGTTTATATCCGATATCCTAACCGTGTTCCATCTTGGAATCCATTGTTTGTAGTCTTGTCATTCCCAGAGGGATATCTCAAGATGTACAGAGATCAAATCAAGGCAAGACGTCAACGGTTGTTTTAAATCAAACATATAGATGTGAATTGCCAGAGTTGTTGGGGGTAAAGTTCATTAAAGATTAAAGGGTTGTATCTTGGCTTGGAAGATACCCCTAGGCTTTATAATTGAGCTGGATGCAACGTCTAGAAATGGCCAGAGGGATGCCCCCCCCCCCGAAGATAGAATGTCCCAACATTGAGTCCGTAATTAGTCATACTTTCAAGCAAAACCCAATTCTCGGATATTCCTCGACTTGAAGGAACAAACAAGTAATCACGAGTTTTCTCAGATTTGCTGGAGTCCTCTCCTAAAAGTTGCAAACCACAACATGTAAATCTGACCAAATCCTTTCAGGGCAAAGATGCAGGTTTCAAAAGACGACCAAAACCACCATGGAGAAAACCCACCCCTGCGCCCCCTCCCCATTGTACTGGCGACTTCGCCCCGTGTAGTTGCACTTTCTTTTCAATAAGCGAACAAGCAGCCCTAGATATGAGTACACTGCTTCTGTTGTACCAACTACAGCAAAACAGATCAAGCTTAATCACTTGAAGACATGGGATTAGGGGGGGGGGTAAAGTTAGCTGAAGAGGGTAATGCAGCCCAACCCCAAAGCACTTAATCTTCTCAAAATGTTGAACAATAACAGGAGCTGGAGTCTAACGTAATCTACGTGAGATGACTGTTGTGGTTGATGCTTTGTGTCCCTGGCAACCAGCTTTCTCAAAACGCTAATTTTGTCTGCGCTTGTTCAGTCCCCCCCCCAAAAAAGAAGTTTTTTTCCAAGCAACAGGTGAGTTACATGACTGAACTTGACAGGAGTACACGAGACAAATAAAATAAAAATCTATCCACGGAAAACACCCAACAAACACAATTGGTTGTTGCTCAAACTTTTTGCACCAGTTGTCTGAACTGTTGGGTAAATATTCTCCTAAAGTTATTTTTGAATGTAACAGAAATTAAATAAATTAAGCAAAAAATGATAACGGCTCAATTTCTCGTGAAGAAACCCAGTGAAATCAATTTGCTAGGCTGGTACAAGTTAATTCCTTTGCAGGTCAGCGTTATAGCGTAATTAGAAGCTCAATTTTATTAGTCTAAAACACCATATGGTGACAAGGTAGTTTTTTTGTCAACAGTCCAAAAGACTAAAACGATTGACGTGCGACCAGCTACACCTTAGGAAGGATCAAGATATTCACAAATTTATGTTCCAAAACAAGGATTTTATTGTCCACTGGCGCCTTACAAATTAACACCCGTACCTTTTTTTTCTACCAAATTTATAAATATTAATCGACAAGTCCATTATAATGCATCTTTGTCCCACAATGTAACGGATGGTTCCCTGATGTATAGTTTCCCTTGGAAAGGAGAGAATATCTCGATTTTCAACCAGCAGTAAAAACTGAACATACAATTCCTTGTCTATTTGTATACTTGAACGCAAATTAGGATGCTAATGAGATGTAGCCATATGTTTGCTGAATTAATCCAACGCGTCACTGATTTTAATGGATTTTTTGTATCTAAAAAAACAATCGTTGAGAAACATCAGCGTTCCCGTGCATGAATGAGCTAAGAGCTGAATAAAACTCTTTCAAATATATATATATATATATTTGGTTTGTCTGTAAAATCAATTATAACCATACATATGATGGGAATCATATACTGGGAACCATCAAGAATAACCAAAGCAATAAGCTTCATTTACCCTCAAAAAGACATTTTTAACTTTTTATGGGGTCAACAAAACTTTAAGTGGCTGCATAAAACAGTCGTTGGGTTGTGGTGGTTTTGCACTGCTTAATTCAGAAAGCTGTTGGTGTGATCTTAAGTGACAAGATGAGTATCATCTTGCGAGAAGAATGGGGCCAGACGGGTCAGAAGGAGACGATAATTGGATGTTGACATGAAACTGATAGATTAGGAGAGAATATTGGTGTGTTAGGGAGGCAGTCTTTATAGACAGAAATTCAATCCAGTCCTGATTTGATTGGCCTGGTTTAATAGGGTCGGAATCATTGACAGAATGTAAAAAATATCGATGAAATTCCTGATAAACATGTATTGATAAATCTCAATGCAAATCGGTGTAAGTAGTAATGTGCGTGGGGGCCCGGTCCTTCATTGTTAAACATGAAGAATTCCTACAAACTCTACAAAAAGATATAACTTTATATAAACTTCAGGTTTTGTTTACAAACTATAAGGCTGTATATTGCAATTCACACAAACATTCCTTCTTGTGCAATTCTCAGATGATGTTACATTATACTCCTTTATGTCAGCAATTGTCCTGCTTGAAATATGTTGGCCGAATGCCTGTGTTATTTCGAGGGCTCGACATGTCGTACACACCACTCTTGACTTTCCCGTCTCAGTGTTGCATTATTAATACGAGCGTGTCTTAGAGTTTCTACGGGAGAACTAGTGTGGTCTTCTGGGGCGGCTCTTCAATTGCCCACGCCGCACTACCGCAGTCGTGGGGTGGGTGGTATAGTACAGCTAGGGTGTCTCTCCTCCGCCTATCGCTCTCCCACGGGTCTGGTTAGGATATGGTGATTGTGAAAGGGGGTCAGAGATGGTGTGGCAGTAACGAAATCTCGCACATGCTCGGATGTGCAGTATTCGTGTGAAATTTGAAAGATTGATGGATCAGGCCTGACAAAAAATGGGTCGCTGCTTTGACGTTTGTCAAAAAAAATCGAAGATTTCGAAGTTGTTCTCGCTATTCCTGCCTTGCATCGCCAGGGTGTTGGAAATAGCTGTAGGCTAGATTGCTCGATTTGATTCTTCTTTTGATTCGCACATGATTTATTCTCTCTCATTTTTGCGGTGATGAGGTGACTAATTTGCGTTAGGCGTAGTTCTGTTGTGATTTTCGATACACAGCCGGTGCTCTTTACATCGTCATAACCGAACCCCACGGCACATTTGCCACTGCAGATGCACCTTTACAATATGGAGCGCCAAAATGACAAGTTCAGTCGTCTCAAAAACATGGTCGAAAGACCACTCATTTTTTTAACAACATGGGAAAAACGACATAAAACACTTCACTTCCTACTTGTCATGACAAGACTAACAGACAATACTCAGAACCAGTATAAAAACGAATGATCCCAATCGAGGTCAATGTACTATATGAATGCCAAAATGGAATCTCGAAGGATTTCGATGAGGTACATGTGTCGACAATCGAACTGACTACATCCTATATGAAAATGAACCCAGCTTTGTACCCTCATCTTTTTGCAGTCATGTCCGTTTCTGTTTTCGGATTTTGTCTTTCATTCAATTAATCGTCTTCTTTGTTGGCGCGGTGTTTCACGTAAGTCGAGTTTTTGTCCATTAAAGTGCCACCATATTTCAGAAGCCATTTCAGACTGATCACGGCATGTGCAAGGAAGAGTTCAGTGTTTTCCAAATCTAAACAGATGATTTTTGCTATTGTGCAAAATATTTTAGTAGAAATGATAGACGCTCCACAAATCAATGCAATTGCTACGATTAAAGTCTATAATTATTTTATTGATGAGACGCTACAAAACAATATAGTGAAGATTGGTTGAGGGAAGCCACCAAACAATGAACTCCTGTACGCTGAAAAACTTGCATAATAATACCCTTGAACAGCACCAACAGACGGCCCATAAGACACTGTTGTCGAAAACTTATTATATTGTTTGCCAATGCACGCTTAAGTTACCAGGCAATATCTTGCTTGTCTCTATGGACCAAGCAAGCCACACGTCCCATCATAAAGGTTTACACCGTGCGGGCGACGTGAGACATCGTATCTGTGACAACGACATTCCCTTTCGGCAGGTGGCGAACCCGACCGAGCATAACTTCCGCGGCCCAGTCGCAGTTCACCGGACCGACCACGCTACACTCTTACCGGTAATTCTACTCACCGCACGGCCTGGCATGAGCGCGCGTATCGGGTGCCGCAGCTGTGTGGAATTAGTTACGGCAAGACGGTTTCCCAAATCCCTCGAGTAGCAAACAGACACTTCTGTCTCCGTCACAAGTGACTTAGCGACTATTACTTAAGACTTAAGACGCCCCGTCTTGATATCGGCATCTTCCTGATTCTTACACTTGAGAAGTGTTGGCTTTTTTGCTGTTAATTTGTGCATGCATGAGGCGCTATGCGAGCCGAGGTTGAGGTGAGATGGGATGGAGGGGTATAGTGGCGAGACACCTATAAGGCACGCCGCGAGGCGGGTACATACGCACCAACGAGCCCGCCAACAAAACTGACTCTGCACGCTAGAACACCCTCTAAAATTGGTTACAAACCCCCGCTCCCGACAAATTTGGTTGAAATCCGTGTAATAGTGGCGGGGAGAGGCGCCCTGTCATTTGAGATGTTGTCGTGAAAACATCTGGCCCGGAATTTCAACTGGAAATGTTCAAGCTGAAATGTTCCTGCCTTTGAACAATAATTTTGGCGGCTCTGCAATTTTAAAAAAGTACGTTTTGAAACCAATCTGTCAGAACAAGCAGATTTTTAGCGTTATATTTCCTGTCATGTACGGATCTTTCCTCGTTTTGAGGACACTTATTTAACAGGTCAACCAGCCAAAAATAGTAACATTGATTTTAAAATTCCTTTTTAAAACTTCACCTTACTCCCAGGGCAAGTTACAGCATAAACAGAGTGCCTGGCAGCTTTTGAAGTTCTTGTACGTTTTTTAAAGGAGGAAGTTACAAGACTTTGGCAAGATTGAGGGCTCTTTGTTTGGTCACACGGTCTTCATTAGTCCAATATTTTGGTGTTAAGTATTCTCAAGTGGCTGTCTGTTGTACTCTAGTTGAAATAGAACAGAGCGAGAGTCATTTTAGGTTTGTGTGAAGTGGTTGAGTGCTTGGCTCGTTTGTTTGAGTGTTCATAGAGGACAACTGGGAATGTTGCCACAGTACACAAGGATCACTGTTGAGCAGTTTTGTTATAAATCAAATAAATAAAACACGTTGGATCTTATCTATCGAAACCATCCTTTAATATATTACGGATTAATCGACTGACATTTAGCAATTTATCTAGATCAAATAATTCTGCTTATTCCGTCAAATTAGCAATTAATCCGATTTCCAATCGATGGTTGTCGAATACTAAATTCATGCTGATCGATCCCTATAACACAGAACTCAATATTCAATTATTTTTTCTCTCCGTGCATTAGGTGAGAAGCCACACAAATGCCTCGTGTGTGGTAAAGCATTCAGCCAGTCTTCGAACCTTATCACGCACAGCCGTAAACACACGGGATACAAACCGTTTGGATGCAAGATCTGTGGGCGTGCCTTCCAACGGAAAGTGGATCTCCGCAGACACTTTGAGACACAACACCCTGACCAAGAGAGAAGCGCAACATCCATGATGGGCGTACTGACCATGTGATGGGAACGTCATCATCACCTGATCGTGACATGATAACGACAAAGTCACGACACTGGACATGATTTGGACAATAGGTTATGCACGTTGTGCAACGCAGTCACGCTGAACAGCGCAAACTAACTTGTCGTATATTGTTAATATTGTATAAAGTGTAATATATTTACAAAAAATTATTCTGTAAGTAATGTTTAAAACGAAAATGGCCGCACACATTTTGAAGTGGAAATAGCACGTAGCTTACACCATTGTTATGATCTAAATTTATTCAGAAACTTTGAAGTACTTTCAGAATGAAGTTGAGATTCCCCTCTTAGAATTAAGAATACTCAAGATATTGTTTTGACAAGTCATCTTTTAAACATGTTTCATGCTTTACACTTATACTGGGAACATGAGGCAATAGAATATAAATGTTGGAAATTGGCTAGTACGGGTAGAATCCACGCCGAGATTGCAGCAAGAATGGGAGGAGCATAGAGGTTTACATGGCTGCCACCTTGCAGGCCAATACTTTTGTTCTAGAGGGTATGCATCAAGGAGGTTTCCTATGGAACAAAAGAACTGCCCTGCAAGATGGCCACCGCGCAAAGCCTCTATAGGAAATAAACTAGGAGTAGGAGTCAGGATGAGGTTGGAAACAAATCTGGGAAATAAATAACGTGAGTGTATGTACCTCTAAATTGTGTGACACTACCGGGAAACACGGTAAATCAAAGTTTGTGTTAATGATTCTTATTATATGCAAAATAGACAGAACCAGACAATCTGAATAAAATTACTTTGTTTTACTGGATATGGTGAAGTTGGGCTTGATTTTTTCCATTGTGAATTTTTATATCGGAATAATCCAGTGCAGATTAAACTAGAAAAAAAAACATAGCTAACGTCATGTCGAAACAGAAAGCTTGCACAATCGGGCCCCGTGTTTGAATAGCCAGATAAGAATCGTATTGGGACAGACACAGCTGTTAAACGAACAAGAAATTTCTCACAATAGTTTCTTCAAGCCAGGGATGGATCATTTCTTAATACGGACGATAGATGTCTAGAATCTATGGCCAAATCGATGCGGTTGAGGAAATCTAAATTAATTATAAGCAAGATAATGAACGAGGACTATGGAATGGGAACATTACCAGGTTAATATTAGGTAAACACAACACGAACTCGTGGTGTTGAATGGATAAAATCTATGAAATTCAATGAAAAATGCCAACTACTATTTAATGCCTGAATGGGCTGGATTTACAAATGCAAACAAAACGGTTGTCTGAAATACGCATTGATTTTTTTTCTTTTACCAAACAAAACGCTGGTAGAGTGGTTGAAAACGAAAGATATAGCCATTTTCGGAGTGTAGATATGATAATGCTGGGTGCATGGTACAATTCAGTCTTCCGTTTTTCTTTGTCGATTTGGGGCGCCTCGAATGTTTGCTTTAGTTAGAAGAAAATATGGGTAGTCACGTGTATCCAAAACGAACTAAAAAGAAGCTCGTTTGCTTTGACAAAAACCAACTCGCGTTCATTGTAATTCTGCCCAATGAGGCATCTACACGATATGGGAAGCCTTTCATCGGCATAATTTTTTGGTTTTGATGAACATGAAGAGGCGTGCTTGACGATGCTAAGAACTGGAGAAAAACTTGGTCAAATGACTTCCTACACAAAACCGACAAATTTCTCTCAGAAATAAATCATCTTCTAGTTGTGGCTTTCACGATTACAGACTAAAGAACACAAAGGTTAAAACCATAAATCGTTCAAAAAGAAAAAAAAGAAACAATATTTCTTTCTACCAGTAGAATAATCGGCGGTTTTATCAAGCAAACATTTAGCTATTCTTTCCCGACGTGTGCATTCAAAGCTACTCAAACAACAAGTACAAAAGATTATGTAGATTCTTGAAGTCAAAGATTTGTTCTTTTTTGTTACCATGGGAGCAAAATACTGGCGGTAGTGAGATAAGGTGGACAGTGACCCCGAGGTATCCCTTGGGCGAGACGTAGGTCGACAAAATATGCTGGTGGATCGTGGATAGATTCACTAACAGTAAGCGGCAAACAAGATCGATCCGAGACCCCATCACTGAAACACGGGCTTTGTGTTTGAAGCAGTAGAGTCAAGCATCAGTGGATGGGAACGAAATATTGAGATATAAGCAGGTAGTTTAAAACGAAACTGACAAAGACCACCACAGGTCTCAAAAAGTCCCAGTTTGCTTTATTAATTAGGATCAGGTGGATATACTAGGTCTATCAGCGGATAAGTGAACATTAAAGCAATGGATTCCCAGGTTAACTTCGATCGATCAGGGACCCGCATCGCTTATTACTAAGCCGGGTAAAGCTGAGAAGGCAACAAGAAGGGATACGACACTCAAGCATTCCTTGATGAAAAAAATGCTACAAAACTTACATTGAAAAAATCCCATTCCCATAAGATGGCATTTCTCTCAGACCTCTGTTTGTTCATTACAATTCATTAATAACAATCACAATAGGCTGAATGCGTGGATTCTCAATACACATGGAAGTTCCATCTCAGGAATTTTCAGACCGTACATCAAACAACGGAACTGCGTGCATTTTAAACACCAAAACAAATCAAATACGGGAAATCAGCATAACATCATGCCTGGTCGGAGTACCGATATGGACATGTTGTTGACAGAGAGGTTTAAGAGACTTACCAAGGGAATTTGATAATGGACAAGTGAAGGTTGGATCTAAGTAGAAAACCAAGGAACTGCTTTCGTAAATCTGAGGCTTTTTCTCATCCTATTCAATCTAGACCAGTCCGGTATTTTTATAACGTCTTAAACAAGGTCCCGAGAAGCAGATAACAAGAGGGAGAAGATATTTTATGGACTTTTTGTCGGGGAGGGGGGTTACTATACTGGATGACAAGTTGATGGATTGCTTTTTAAAAGGGAGAGTTGTCTAGAAATGTCAAAAGTCGAGAACCAATCTGAAGATACAAATCTTCCTTGTTAGGTGGTAGTGTATGATTGGTATGACCCCTTTGTATGACACATGTAGAGTGGATAACTTAGACTGGAGGCGAGGTCTGATTAAAAGTACACAAACTGCATTAATTAAGGGATGACAAAAAAGGTCACACGACAATGAAAGAAGGAACATGTTCGGTAAAATAAGGGAATTCTGCCAAGATGAAGGCGAAGGTCACAACACAAAGTAAAAAATCTTGATGGGAAGCACAATACAAGTAACATTTATTAATCCAAAGGAGAGAATTTGCCACATCCCAAACACAGACGTGCAGGTGCACCAACACACCATGCATGTTTATAAAATGTGCACTGTAGTGTACAATAATTAATGGATCCTTTAAAATATTTGTTGTTTTAAAATCCAATGGCTATGACTTCTTCCAAGGTACACTGTTTTGAAACTAAAAGCCGCATCAGTAAGGCGATGGGTATTAATACTTTTTGACAAGCCCAAAACGCAACTTACTTCTACAGTCTGTGAATAAAATAACAATCCTGAACAGAATAATGAACAACTTAAAAACAGATTCTTTTGTTTACACAATTTACAGGTTTATGCTAGAACAACATAAATTCTAGTGAGACAGAATAAAACATATCGAATTAGAAATGGTTGTGGTATATGAATGCAATTTGAAGGGTTTATGCAAATACCTTTAAAAAATACTTTTCATGCCCAATAACCAACACTCTCCCCAAACCGATACCAAAAGCTGGAATTTATATGCTTGAGACGACCACATAATTGCTGTATAAAGAAACAGGGATGAACCCATCAAATGAGATAGTTTAGCTATGTATCCAAGTCCAAAGCCTAGGGCTCTCGGGTTGAAGTGAATATTTAACTCAGTCCATCTGGTTCAAAGAAAGCATTTAATGAAGAGAATATGAAGAGGACAAGCCAGCACCTGGAGAAATCCCAAGTGATATCTGCCACACTGCCTGTGTCCTCCTATCTTCTGATGGGGAAGAAGGAATGACACAGATGCAGTTTCATCGTCAGCTGCCGAGCCGCGGCCAAACCTGCCGGCAAGGTGTCAAGACAGAATCATAATATCATAATCACGTCCACCAACGAGTGGCACAGGGGGATGGGAGATACAAGCACATCATCAATCAAT